>JAODXP020000004.1:2655967-2663467 GCA_027497455.2 Sardinella longiceps
CCAAAAAAAAAGGGACAGTCTCTACAAACTGCACAGGCTTGAATAGTGCACTCATGTATTGTAACTTGGCTCAAACATTTCCGTAAAATACTGTTTGTACAGGCACTGCACCATAGTATCTCTGAAGATGATGAATTAATCACACCAATTCCTTGTCGTGTGATTCATTTATGCCAATTGCAATGAAAGCAAAATAATAAAATCGCTGTAAAATCAAATGGACCGAAATTATATACCAGTTGAATATTTCCTTTACAAAATTATTTTTTTATGAGGGGATGAGAAGCACCAGAAGCAGAGAGTAGATGAAATGTCTCAGGTCTGGGGAACCTTAACTTTTTAGATTGCAAAACACAGTTTACCCTTATGTATTTAACTTGATGGTCCAATCACTGTGAAATTAGTATATTAGTCATGTTAATCTGACATGGAAATCTTTCCTTTCATTAATTTACTTTCAAATTGTATTTTCACATGCTCGCAGGGAACAACCCCTAATTGACTCACATCATTTCTATTCCGAGTTTTTAATGGCCTCTATTCCTGTGGACACACCTCTGATTTGGAACAGGGTTGGAAATTATTACTGTATATTTAAAAAAGAAAAAAAAATCTTTAGTAGAAGACAGGAAAGTAGGGGAAAGTGAGGCCTAAAAGAAGGAATACCTGGACCACCAATGTTCAGGTTAATGTAGTCTTTTATTCTGCAAAATTATCTTAACCAAAACGAGCCAATTGACCCCATTAATTTTTCTTCCTCGACAATTATCCCAGGGGTTCCGATGAGTAGGCCAAACAATAAATCACAATTAAGCCCAAGTCAAGCCCTGCATTAGGCCTCATAAGACCGGGATTTATGCAGAGCACTTTGGGAGCTGTGTTCCCAAAAGTACACAAGGGGGGTCAGAAGGAAAACATTTCCGCATGAAAATTCTGGAAAGATTTTGGAACAATATGTGATCGCACAGCTGAATACTGGCTGCTGGTGTGTGTGTGTGTGTGTGTGTGTGTGTGTGTGTGTGTGTGTGTGTGTGTGTGTGTGTGTGTGTGTGTGTGTGTGTGCAAGACTTTCATGAATGCCTCGCTCACTGGCCTAGTGTCAGGGGATGATGTCTGGCAGTGAGGCGTCCTGGACAGGGGTCTATCCGAACATGCTGTAAGGGTTGTGGGGTGGGTGGTGTAATTTTAAATGTCATTTACAGACTTCTCTGCCCTCTTTACTACGTGCACTCTGAAGACTCACAGCTCATTTTAATTATCTCTGAGACTTTTGAAAGTATAAGGCATATATCTTATGCTCAAGTCCTTGTGCGTGTATGAATCCTACAATTCACGTTCATTAAAATGTATTTAATTTATTATTATTATTATTATTATTATTATTATTATTATTATTATGTAGGTTGTAACAATATTTTCTAAAATCTTTTCTCTCTGTTCATTATTTTTAAATTCTCATTTATCTTTCAAAACACAGTAGTTCAGATATTTGCGCATATGCACACTACATAGCCTTTTATGGCCACTTATGACTAAAATGTAATATTAGCCTACATTTGAGAAGTTAAACTTATTACTGTGTAAAAGAAACTTGATGAGTTTGTAAGTATTGCATATTATCTACGTATTATTTGTTTTACTGATTTATACATCTGTGTATTCCATTACCATCTGAATGACTCACCATTTAAATGTTGTATATGCCACTGAAATAGCTCACAGTTTAAATTTCCCACATGTTACTTATTATCCTTTCGATTCATCAGATTTCCGTTAGCATCAAACAATAAAGACAAAATCACCTGCTAGGTTTCACTAACAACTCAGAATGTGTTGCTCTCCATCCTTTCCAGCTCCAGTATCATATGGCGACTTTTCTCCTGGTCAGACTTGTCTGAAAATGTGTCTCTTGGCGTCCAAGCATATTATTTTAATAGGAGTCATGGGAATGTGATTCCTGCAGCCTATTACTGAGCGTGAGATGCAAAGGTTTAGAGTTCATTAATGTGGCCGAGAGAATGAAAAACAGTTTCATGTTTTTCTTTCTATTTTGTTGTGTAAAAAAAAAAGAAATACTGCTTAAATTATACTTGGACCAAATTGGTATTTGCATTGATATAAACTATGCCTCAGAATGAAATCATCCTCAGAGAAATTAATTTCATAAAAATGAACTCATTATTCACTTTACTGGTGTGATCATTATCAACAAGGGCAGTTAATTAAAATGATATCATATTATCAGTGCATTTTTATTAAAAAAGACATCAATAATAAAACTTACCTCTGACATTTGCCTGCCCTCTTTTCCTATGTATTGTTTTATAATAAGTATCTTTGAAATCAGTTTAATAATAATGGAAAGTAAGGGAGATAATTACACACTACATAGTTTTCATAGCTCAACTTTTATAGCTCAACAGATATGAACACACAGAGATTTAATAGATTATAGGTTGATATAAATTATAGGGTTATATATGTTTTGTTTTTTTAAAATGGTAACATGGAACTATTGTAGATAATTTAGAAGCAAGATTTTCATTGTAGTCCCCACAGTAATACAAAACGTATTTATCAGCTCACAATATAATGCAAAACAAGAAGGAAAAAAAAAAAAAAACTCATCCACCATTAACCTCTCCAAACACACACACACACACACACACACACACACACACACACACACATACAACCAATAGCACCTCCACCACCTACTCTAACCTCACCTCACCCACCCATCGTCTATCTTTGTATCTATGAGTCCATCTGTCTTTGGCTGGGTCATCTCATCCCAACTCCAGTCCCCAAATCTCCGGACCCAAAGCCGCGGTGGTGCTGAAAGCAAAGGGAAGAGCCAGAGGGTGGAGGGTGGGGGCTGGTGATATGGGTGCCGGAGGGGAACACTGGCGCCTGTTCGTTTAGGGCTCGGCGGAGTGCGGCGAGAGGGAGGGCCAAACTCAATCAAGATAGCCATTCATTATTCAGCAGCGCAGGTCAAAAACTCTGATGCATTATTGAGGCGCAGCAAAAGCTGGAGCAGCTCCGCTGTGGCACTCTCCCTGCGCCCGTTGTGTGTGTGTGTGTGTGTGTGTGTGTGTGTGTGTGTGTGTGTTGTGTGTGTATGTAGAAAAAAAAAAAACACTGTTTGAGACAGTGGGAAATCTTTCTGTGTGTGTGTGTGTGTGTGTGTGTGTGTGTGTGTGTGTGTGTGTGTGTGTGTGTGTGTGTGTGTGTGTACATGTCTGTGTGCATGCGTGTGTGTGTGTGTGTGTGTGTGTGTGTGTGTGTGTGTGTGTGTGCATACTGTATGCGCATGTGTGTTGATGATTATAGCGATGATCATGGTGATGCCACTTTAACCCTCACCCACCATTAAGTGCGACATAAAATTACTTTTCCTCACCATTTGATCATTAAAGCAGCATCTTCCTGCTGGCAGGGGAAAATCAGAATGTCAGCAGTGCCGTGGAAGACACGGAGAGCACACACACACACACACACACACACACACACACACACACACACACACACACACACACACACACGGCAGTGACTGTGAAGGAAATATTCTAGTCAGGAGGGAATGCTAACAGTAAATCATTACTTCCTCTTTCATTTGCCAGTCTGAACATTGTGTAGTGAAGCACTCTTCCCCTGATATTGATAAAAAAAAAAAAAATCAGCCTAAGAGCATCAATCTGAATCTCTGTTGTATCAAAACTTGAGCAAACTTTTGGCAAGTGAGTTTGGCTCCTCTGGATTGAGTAGTGGCGGTAGAGTTCACAAACCCACTTCATCTGTGCTCCATACTATAGCTGAAAGTCTGAGGGTGTGATATTAATATTTCAGCACCTAATTTGTAGAGCCAGTGGAGTCAGAGATTGTAAGATCTCCCGGAAAGAATAGAGAGTAGAACAGAGTTCAAAAGATTAATGGAAACGTGTCATACAAAAGAGTTAAAGTAACACAAATAGTGTAAAAGTCTGTGGCACCAAGAACAGGTACAGTATGTCGTACAGACATGACTGTCTTTAAAATGTGAGTCATTGGACAAATAGTGACGTAACATTGGAGAACTTTCCATAAATCATTCATTCATTTTTTAATGAAGGAAGCAGGAGAGATACAGTATACCCTGTCAGCGTGAAAATTCATCAAATGATATTTAAGGAATCCCTATCACCTCCATCGTGTTTTAGATACTTCCTGTTATGAATTATGAAACAAGCTCTGTTTTTTTTTTTTTTTACCCAATGCAAACACTTTCTGATGGCTTAAGAATGGCAGGCAGCCTTGTGCTCTGTGCATATTCTCTGGAATGACTCATTATAATGGGTGAAGTCATGGTGCAGTAGCCCATGCACTAACACTAAACTGGGGAGCAGTGTCAAAGTGAAATGACAGCAAGGCTCCTGTGCTGTGCCTGAAAAGCTGCTCAAGCTACAACAAGGCACACATCCAGAAGTTCAAAGACTGGACAAATACCACATCCTTCTAGCGAAAGCGGCTCTTGGTGAAATCATGGTAGATTTACTGAAGTTCTCCTATAGGGGGAGGTTCAAAGGTGTTGAATGAGTTTAATGATGATATCAGGAATGAATCATATTTATTGTGGATTGTGAAAAAAATGTAGTATATGAGATATCCATAGGCAGAAATGATACAGACTAAAGTAATCCTCCCCCTTTTCTTCTGACTGCCCCATAAATGCCTATGTATAAGTTGGACATAGGTGAAACTTCTGTGCTTCACTGGCATGTAAGTGCGCTCTAACCGCCTTTATATATTATATATGTGATGCCATGTAAGCCACATATAACGTCTGAAAACAGGCGGTATTTCTTTGTACATTCGGCCCTCAGTGTGTAAAATCTATGTATGTGTGAACATGGACACTTCTGTGTGCTTGAACTGGCCTGAGTGATTTTGGTGTGTGTGTGTGTGTGTGCGTGTGTGTGTAGAGGGGTGTAGGGGGACGCGTCAGTGTGTGCCGGCGCGTGACTGTGGGCAAGCCACTCGTCGAGCTGACATCTCCCGTCGGCCCCCTTGCTCCAGAGTGGCGGCCCCCAGCTTCGCATATTTATACATATATTAAAATCAGGGCCCTCTTCCAAACCAAAAAAAGGAACTAACCTAGAAGGGTTAACCCTGGCTGCCAGGCCCCTGAGGGGTAGACCGGTGTCCTGCCTGTCTGCAAATGCCCACTCCCATCAGCCTGTCAGCAGAGCTTGGCTGAAGTTGTGTCTAGCTTCTCTCCTGATGGCACTCTCATACTGTCAGACTTTGGTGTGTGTGTGTGTGTGTGTGTGTGCGTGTGTGTGCGAGTGCGTGCGTGCTTGTGTGTGTGTGCACGTGTATGTGTGTAATTCTGTGTGTCTTCAGTCCACTGATGGGCATGAGAATAACAACAGTGATGGCTAAAGACTGGGAAAGAGTTGAGTTGTTGGTAGTTGGTAGTTGCGTCACAACTTGGTCATACACTTACACCGAGATGGAAATGGTTGTGCCAGGATGTTTATATTTCAGGACTTCCTGGAGGTCCTTGTCTTTCCATTGAGCTATATTTGATTGTTCCATCCAACCATTGTAAACAACCTACTGCTCTGTGCTTAATCTCCTTTTTAAAAAGTCCCCTAAATGTGCAAAATTACCTTGATTTGCTCTGATGATGTCCAATTATGGCCATTATTATGGCATCAAGAGGATTTTATTTGACAGCCTGGCCTCCGGAGAGGAGTTTAATTGTGCATGTTGTTTGGTCGTCTCAAGGCTTTATTTAAACTAGCTCCATCATTGGCTGCTGTCTGCTGTGTTTGGTGGGTGACATCAAGGCCAGCTTATCCTAGTATACTGAATTGTCCTACAGGCCAGATATGTTTTTGGCTGGGGGGTGCCCTCTGCAATCATTCCCATTCAGTCACGCTGTACTGACTTGGCCTTAGTAAATCCAGCTGTTTACCTTACCAAAGCCTGTGTGCGACTCGGACAAGACCCCGCCAGCATGAGAACAGAGAGGCAGAGGAAAGGAGGAAAGGGGAGAGGAGTGAAGGGGGGAAAAAAAAAGAGAAGAGAACCAAACTGTCATCATCGCTCACATCTGTTTTGTCTCCCTGCGCGAGGTAGAACTTTCCAAGAAGCATCTAATGCCTAAATGGGGTCAGGGGGAGGTTAAAAAGCGCTACTTGAGCGCCGTCATAAATATTTCAGCTGCTGACTCCAAAAGACCTGCAATGTTCATGAGGGGCGGGGGAGGTGGAGGTTGGGGGTGGCGCTGGGGATGGCTGGAGGGCGTAGCGATGTGCCGTGAGCGCTTGGTTCCTCCGCCGGTCCCCAATGCACTCCACTCGACGCCAGGGCCAGACCGCCGGGCCCACAGGACACAGATCCTCTCCACCTTATGGCCTCACAGGATACCCACAGCAGCCCGGTGGCATCCACTCTCATCAACGTCATCACGCCAGAGCACAGACTCTGTGCATAACACACTTACGTGTCTGCTCTCCAACTAGAATTGCTATTATCTTCAAAGTCATTTTTCAGAATTTATTCATGTAACAACGACACCATAAAAAGCAAGACATAAACATTCCTATGCCATTAATTATTCTGTTTACAGAAAAAAATCTCTCAGACATGCGTACATGATTGTGCATCCCCATTGGTGATTTTCTTCTCTCCAGTGATTTGCTTGCATGTATAGTTGCAGTGTATAGCTACTGCACGTTAATTAGCAGAGAATGTCTCCAGTGTCATGTAAGTGTCAAGTGTACTGCATTTACAGTAATTATCAGATGCTCTCTTGATTAATGCCAGAGAAGAAGCAAAAGGTGTTTACATGAGAAAGATATGGCTGATATATTGATAGGATTCTGTGTGAAAAAATATTTTGTCTGGAATGGTGTTGTGTGATGACTAGATAAATTGGGACTGAAGTGCTTTGAAAGTGTTTTTTATTCTCTCTCTCTCTCTCTCTCTCTCTCTCTCTCTCTCTCTCTCTGTTTGTTGTAGCTTTTTAAGAATGTCCTCCTTTTGATTTGTTTCCTCCCTCCTGCATGTCGAAGTGTTCTATTTTCTGTGTGTGACTGCGATGAAAGATGCGCGACTGCAGATGTCATGCTCCGTCCGAGCCACATGAACCTGCCTCTGCAGAAGTCAGGGTCACGGTCGCATGTCCGGCCTCGGCCTATTTCAGGGTGATTTGTGTGACAAAAGGATTTGAGCTTAGTCCCTCCGTCTGCATGGCTCCACTCGTCAGCACGTTTCGCCGCGACTCTGCACGCTGTCCGTCACACTCCCGATCTGCACCATCTGGCTGAATCGAAGCAGGCGCGGAGACAGAGGGAAGATGAGAGCCCTCTTAGTCACGCTCTTCCCAACAATGGCCAGCCCTGAAATCTCGGCTCCACTCCCTGTGCCACCATGCCTGTGCCACCACTTGGTGGAAATTAAATCCAAATTAAATTATGGAAAAGAGAATAGCAAGCAAAAACATTTAAA
>JAODXP020000004.1:2670967-2678467 GCA_027497455.2 Sardinella longiceps
TCTGAGTGACAGCCTAATCAGATGGAACGGCACCGTGTGTGTGTGTCTGTGTGTGTGTGTGTGTGTGTGTGTGTATGTGTGTTTGTGTGTGTGTGTATGTGTGTGTATGTGTGTGTGTGTGTGTGTGTGTGTGTGTGTGTGTGTGTGTGTGTGTGTGTGTGTGTGTGTGTGTGTGTGTGCATATCCATGCAATGTGTGTGTATTTCCTTCCAAGTATCTGCATGGACGTAAGTGTGTGTCCTTTACGTTTGCATGCCCATATCATGGATGCTGTGGCTGTCTACTATAGCCTGGGTTATTATATGTGCTCAGGCACCCCCTCACAGCCCAGCTGAGAATGACTAGCTTTTTCTTTCTTTCTTTCTTTCTTTCTTTCTTTCTTTCTTTCATTTAAGTTTCTTTTTTTCGTACACATTGTCTATGCAACTCTTTTCTCTCTACCAGTCATTCTCGCGTTCTCTGCTTTCTTGGAAATACAGATAGTCTCTTCCTGTCTTAGGTATGCCTGTTCAGCGTGTCTGATTGATTTCTAGAGCAGCTGCGTTTGTGTGCATGTCCTTTTCCGTGTATGTATGTGTGTGTGTGTTGTGTGTGTGTGTGTGTGTGTGTGTGTGTGTGTGTGTGTGTGTGTGTGTGTGTGTGTGTGTGTGTGTGTGTGTGTGTGTGTGTGAGAGAGAGAGAGAGAGAGAGAGAGAGAGAGAGAGAGAATTGAGTCATCCTACTGGCGTAGTGTTTGCATAGAAGATGAAAGAGTGGAGCTGAGAGTTCTCTGTTTATGGTTAACCTTTTCACTTCCAATAACATGCACCTGCCTGCTTTTATCACATGCTAGATCCTCGACAGAGAAGACTTTATCAGTTTATCTTTACAATTTTACAGATTTACAGATTATCCTATAGGTCTTTTTTTGAAGTAAATGGACTGAATGAATGTCCCTGTGTGTGTGTGTGTGTGTGTGTGTGTGTGTGTGTGTGTGTGTGTGTGTGTGTGTGTGTGTGTGTGTGTGTGTGTGGCCAGAGAGAGAGTGTAGAGTAGAGCAAAGAGGAGTGTTATTTTGAAGAAACAGGAAGACCCTTTAGTTCGCCTATCACACGTGTAATCCTTTCATTATAATCCTTATAATACTAAGTATGACAGTGGCTCTGCAGATGCTGCCATGTTTCCATGTCATACATGCATCTCTGCTCTTTAGTTTGCATGTTTAACATACTGTAGGTACATGACTACTGGAGTGTCTAACTGACATTTGTCTGCTGCTAAGGCACACCATATGCTGACAAAGACACTGTCAGTCATCATTGTCATCATTGTGTGTGTGTGTGTGTGTGTGTGTGTGTGTGTGTGTGTGTGTGTGTGTGTGTGTGTGTGTGTGTGTGTGTGTGTGTGCATTGCTAACACCATACTGCTAATGTGTATACACACATTAATGTGTGTGTGTGTGTGTGTGTGTGTGTGTGTGTGTACATTATTGAGCGATACACACACACACACACACACACACACACACACATGCAAAGATGAATCACCAGAGTTATCTCCACACAGGTAATTGCCGTAGTGTGGTCGGATTTGTGTGCTTGTGCTGAAGGTGAGTGGGGCCTGTTTGAGAATGAGTGTGCCACCCCTTTACACACACACACACACACACACACACACACACACACACACACACACACACGAGAGAGAGAGAGAGAGAGAGAGAGAGAGAGAGAGAGAGAGAGAGAGAGAGAGAGAGAGAGAGATAAAGACACACACATGAAACACACACAGAAACAGACAGACACACATGCGCACACAGGGCCTGAGCGTGCCACCCCTGCTTCCTCAGCCTCTCTCAATGAGAGGCAGGCAGTTAAATGATGTGCGCAGTCAGCAGCCTATTGATTTGATATTGCAGATATGAAGTCTCGCAGTGTTCAAGGTTGACAAGGGCAATTGTGAGCTGCCAACTCCAATATCACTCACGTCGACGTGGACCCAACACCTGATTGCCTTAGTGGCCAATCACTGCGCCCCACTAACCTCTGTGCAACATGTTTTCAACCAATCAAACCCAGTGATGGTATATATACTGAAGAAAGACTTCAGCTTACACCTCCTTCAGGCAGGTTGGCCCATGCCAAGAAGACCTGCTATTTTACAAGGATTGACACAGCATGTTATAGCTGCCAAAGCAGTCTGTACTAGTTGTGAGCCTCCCCATCTCCTGAGAACCACAATGCAAAAGCAATAGTTGAATCCTGGCTGCAGGAAGTCAGTGGGCATTGATCATTGGCTCTAGGCAGTGTTTCTCTAATGTAAGAATTTTCAGGCGGTTCATTCGGATGAATTCCCGACTCCAAAAGTAGAACACTTGGAGATGATAATAAAACAAACAAGCAAGCAAACAAACACACAAACAAACAAACAAACAAACTCTCTCCTGGGCTTTCTCTTCCAAATACAACTTCCAGCACAGTCCTGCTGGATTCCAGGAAAATGGGTTTATTCCTGTCCTGTATAAGAGGGTCTGCAGTACCTGCTGTTTCGTGCGCTTGGATGCCTTTGAGTAATAGATAGCTCCGAGTGGGCACAGACGACTCGAAAAGGAGACAAGAAGTTCAATGACAATGTGATGGTTAAGTGTTTTTTGTCAGTTCACTTGGGTCAGGGAAATGAGTGAATGAAACAGAATGAAGCTCAAAGCTGTAGAGGCCACTGTGCTAGATTCAGCACTCAGGGGAGGAAAGGCTTTTGTGTAGGATGAGATGTGTGACTGACTGTGTGTCCTACTGTGGAAGAACACTCAGTGTGCAGATCGTTTTCAGTGTCAGAGTCTACAGTATGTGGGTATGTATGGCATGTGTGCGCGTGTGTGTGTAGTGTGTGTGTCTGTGTGTGTGTGTGTGTGTGTGTGTGTGTGTGTGTGTGTGTGTGTGTGTGTGTGTGTGTGTGTGTGTGTGTGTGTGTGTGTGTGTGTGTGCGCGTCGGTGTGTGAGTGTGTGTGCATGTCTTTCTGTTTACAGTATATTGTGTTGAGTGTGTGGCACCTTCTCTCACATACAGTATAGTGTCTATCATTCTGTGTTAGTCTGCAATATACTGTGTAAGAAACAATTAAAATAGAAACCTGGACCTGGTATGTTGGACCCTGGCACAGAATGTATTTTCTGTAAGACTTGTCGGCCGCAGAAGACCGCTTGCTAGTGGTAGCTATCGGGGGCATCAAACTAGGTTGTAGGTAACTATCTGTACACTTACTAAGTTCTCAATGCCTTGTTTTAAATGTTGGAACCATAATTATACTATGAACTACTGTAAGTGTGGGGTGGCTTTGGGCCTTTCTATGGTATAAAGCAGCAATTTTGCCACAAACACCTAACTCTGTGCCCCAGGTAGCTACAAGGTAGCAAGCAACCTTAGCAGAATTCTTCTCCCCGGCAAACATTCAATTTCAAACTTTATGTGATGTTGCAATATGCTGTGATAGGCCATATCACACCGGCATCCTCCTTTAAAAGGATCCCCGGCTAGTTGGGCATGTTAGCGTTATAAGACTAGCATTGGCGTCAACTTTAATTAACGTTGTTCAAAACATTAAAAATACGACGGTTTTAAAGAAAATGTTTATTAGAAGCTGAAATTCATTTCACTTGCAAAGTTCCATTGCTGTTACGCCTCAATGACTTATGGGTAAAACGTGACAACAAATGGTTGCACTGCTTTCGGTCAAGCTGGAGCTACACATGGACAACGTAAATATTGATCCTCTATCGTATCCTCACCTCTCCGATCATCTTCCAACACCGTGTACTGTCTTCCGCGTTGTTCCCTTAAATCATGGTGGCGTTGGTTTAAACGGCAAACTTAACAGAAGAGGTATTTTACTTTGCAATAACGTCCTAAACTGGTCCTGCATCCTGTAAAGCCATAGAATTTTGCTGAACAACCATTTGATGTCACGATTTACCTTAGTCATTGAGGCGTAACCGTAATAGAACTTTACCAAAGAAATGATTTCCAGGTTCTAATAAACATTTTCTTTAAAACAGTCGTATTTTTAATGTTTTGGGGTAACGTAAATTAAAATTGACGTTGTTACTAATCTTATAACGTTAACATGCCAAAGTAGCCGGGGATCCTTTTAAGACTTGCTCATCATCGATCTCCTATTCAAATCTTAAATCAGACAGCCTGATGAATTGGTTACTTGGAATTGCTTCTCTCTGCTTTAAGATACACTCTTCTTTCATGTGATGATGGCTTCATCCACACACTTCTCTTCCTGTCTTTCAGCTGAGACAGCACACTCACACACACACACACACACAGACAGAAAGACAGACACACACACACTACACACATAACGAGAGAGAGAGAGAGAGAGAGAGAGAGAGAGAGAGAGAGAGAGAGAGAGAGAGAGAGAGAGAGAGAGAGACCTTGCTGTCTCTGCATTTTCCTCCGACTGCAGTGTTGCCTCTGTGTAAGCCAAACAAAAAGACATGGGCAAACTCATCATTTTACCATTACGAAACATCAGGTGCTGGAGAAAATCAATTCAGCCCAATTACAGAAACACAACAAATGTGCTCTGCACTCAAACAGGGCCAAGATTTTAAAAAAAAAGAAAGAAAGAAAGAAAGAAAGAAAAAAAGGTGGTGTGTGTGTGTGTGTGTGTGTGTGTGTGTGTGTGTGTGTGTGTGTGTGTGTGTGTGTGTGTGTGTGTGTGTTTATAACTTGTTACACTTTGAATAGTTGTTATAGGGGGAAGCAAGAAAGGTGAAAAGCTCAGTGCATCCCTCACCAGAAACAGAGAGGAGGAGGGGGGGAGGAGTGAGGGGAATCTATCTGAGACGGTGGTGTACTGTGCTCTCTGAACAGAGCTTGTTATCAGGATGACAGATGAAGTAAAGGGGGTGGTAATAACTCCCCTTGTTTTGTTTAGTGTGGCGGCGGAGATGGCTCGACGCACACCTGCCCCATCCCCATCCCCATCCCCATCCACCCTAGCCCCATTCTCCTCAGGGGAAACAACCACACAGAAAAAAGTGTTTCTCTCCCATCACAGCGACTCTCTTCAGCCCTAACAAGACACACAGGAGTTGGAATTTTAGATGACGTGCCAACCAAGCATTTTGCAAGACCTTGGGAATTTAGGTCTGCTTAGACCATTCTCCACCAACAACAGCCCCATTGTTACCTACCATTTGCATCTGCTGCCAGTGACTTAGCACATCATGTTTTGATTCATTTTGTTCTTATTGGATATCAAACCCCTTCTTGGTATAATACCCACTACACTACACTACTCTACAGTCCAGCTGCACTAACAGGGAACTTAAAACATAAACAAGATGTGCTGTACCAGGGCGTGCTTTAGAGATTGCATATAGGCTATTATTTCATCCCCAATTTTTTTTTAAAAAGCAAATGCCTGGCATAACAATATTTAGCGATATTTATCACTCAATGGAATGGAATAATCTTTTCTGATTGGTTGACAGGGTCTTATTTCTTGATAGCAGGACACCTTACACGTTTATAAGGTAAAAAAAACACACCACCATTCCATATCAATGCTCATTGGAATGGTGGCATGACTCTTATGTTTTAAACACTTGCTTACACTGTAAATATTTGTGTTGCAACTGGTTGATAATGGCCTTCAAGGTGGCCCGATGTATGGAAACAATGAACTCTACGGAAGCGGACAGCACTCTGCGTTCCGCATTGTGCTCGTCCTTCGCTTCCACCTTGTCCATTATTTTCCTATATCGGGACGCCTCGGCGGCTGTTATTCATAACATATACATTTGTTTATTTGATTAGTTCAGCCGCCACCCACCCAAATTAATTTTTTTGTCACATCATCTGCTCAATATGCTGTTCAGACACAGAACCAACCGTTTGTGAAACTTTGTGAAATTAATCAATTTCCACTGCCTCTGTCTCTAACTTTAAGGAATAAATGCAAATAGAATGATTAGTCACCGTGAAACACAGAGGTATAATATATAAGTAGTCGTGTGTAGTTCAAGCCTTCAGTGTGTGTGTGTGTGTGTGTGTGTGTGTGTGTGTGTGTGTGTGTGTGTGTGTGTGTACAAGCGTGCATGTGTGGGTGGATGCATGAAACCATTCAAATACATCAGAAGATATGGTATTATTGGTAAGCTTTGCAATGTGGCAGATTCATTCACATATTAAATATTCTATGCTTAACCCCTTATACTAACAAACTAAGACATACTTACCACGGCAGCCTTCAGAGCAAGTCCCTCACAGTGGTAATTACTGTCTCAGCGGTGGCACACACCAAGCTTGAATTCAGCTCGCTTTGCCTATACATGACCTTGCTCAGTGGCGTCATGTCTATCTAGCGATCCTGCTATCAATCTATTCATATCACGCAGCAATTTAGAGCCCATCATGCTGATCAGTCTCCATGGTGATCAGACTCCCACTTCCACTCCACGAGCGCTCCAAACCCCAGCCTCTGATTGGAGCTCGTTCCCACACTGTCTGTCCGAAGGTGCTAATATTCGCAGTACATTGGGAAGTTAGAGTCCAGTATGGCGGGAACTAGCATCACTCACTTCATGAAGAGAAGTGGTCACTGGTCTGGTCACTCTCAGTAGAGGCTTCTTTCTTCTTCAGTACTGTAGGTGCAGATTTCATAATGACTCTGAATTGTTGGCCTAGACTAACCAACCACATTTACCTGTTTTTGTTTTTTTTTGTTTGTTTGTTTTTCCTGTGACTTTTTTTTTTTTTTTTTTTTAAATTTTTATTAACCATTAAGGAACAATGTATTTACAGGTCCTTTAATCAGTAAAATCAGTAAAAATGATTTAAAGACAAGAAGAAGTATCTTGAAGTCAATTCTCTGTTTTACGGGGAGCCAGTGAAGTGACTTGAGAATAGGGGTGATATTGTCAAATTTCGATGTCCTGGTGAGTACCCCTAGCGGCTGCATTTTGAATAAGTTGGAGCCTTTTTAAAGTCTGTTTTGTTACACCAGCATAAAGTGCATTACAATAATCTAAGCGGCTGGATATGAATGCATGGACCAATTTTTCGGAATCCTGGAATGAGAGGAGACCACAGATTTTATAGATATTTCTTAGGTGATAGAAGAATGTCTTTGTTATATGGGATACATGCTTTTGTAAATTAAGGTCAGAATCAAGAATCACTCCTAAGTTCTTAACTTCCTCACATGGCTTCACAAAGAGGGAAGTAAGAATAGGGTGCAAGTGGTGTCTAAGGGCCTTGGGGCCTACCACAAGGATCTCTGTCTTAGCCTCATTTAGCATTAAAAAGTTTTGGGCCATCCAGATTCTAATGTCAGAGACACAACGTATGAGATTATTGACTGGACTGAGGTCATCAGAGGCAATAGGGAAGTGATATTCCAACTTGAAATTCCAACATTCCAATCCCTAATATTCACAGTATTCACACCTGCATGACCAAATGGTTGTAAGAGGAAGTAGAATATGGCTAAACTGGCACCTGAAGTGG
>JAODXP020000004.1:2683467-2688203 GCA_027497455.2 Sardinella longiceps
GGTGGTCTATTAAGTGCATTTCAATATGAGAAGGCTTTCGGAAAGACTCTCACCTGTAAAGTAGACCTGACTGTCTTGACACAAGTGAGACCTACAAGCCATCAAGGCCCTCTTGTGAGGCTCCCTCCCTATTGCTAGATCTGATGCTCTGACACTGGCCGAGTGACTGACAGCGTAAACAAAGCCTTTCTGTGTGTGTCGGCTCGAGTGCGGGCTGCAAACAGGTCGCCATGGCAGTGGGGAGGCGTTAGAGGTGTTAGAGGTGGTTACCAAGGATGGAGATGTTTGGGAAGGAGGGGATTTACGTGACATGCACACACACTTTTTCATCCCCTAACGACCCCCCCACCCCCACCCCCCCAACAACTTCTCAATGCTATGGTTGCTATAGTGATGGCGCCACACAAGCTGGACTGGATGCACTCTTACTGTTAGGCAATAAATATATCTAACCTACATACCCACCTTTGATGAGATCAATTCTCTAAGGCTGGCCTTACACCCAATTCACACCTGTGCATTTGTGGTGTGTACGCTTTCTACGCAGTCACAACACATTTGTAATGGAGGGCTTGGGCAGCTGGTTTGCACAGAAGACCATAGAGACAGTTTCTGGTGTGAATGCGGACAGCTCCAGATACGGGCCACGAAGGTGCAGTTGCAGTGTGAATCAGGGCCACTGGTTGGCTACTCCTTAAAAAAAGGAGTTTTTCTAGTTTTTTTAAAGTTGTGCATTGCGGTGATAAACTACCCTCATACTGAACGTAATGGCTAAAAGTCTTCACTGTTTTAATCACTCAGCCTACAATTTGGGTCTTTTTTCCATTTTTCCAATTTCGTCAAGCTGCTTCTAAGAACCAATCAAATTGGTGTGGTGTTAATTGTGCTTAGCTACATAAATTTTATGACATTAAGCACAATTAGAATTTGTAATCATTTGACAACCCTAGATTACAATAATTTATTTTCTGACTACTTGTATGATGGTGTATGTATATACTGTATATACACCATAAACTGTATAGCAGGCTACCGTACTTGAGGCTCATACAATACATTATGAAAATGTCTCTTTATATCAGTACAGCTTCACTACATTTTCTCTCTCTCTCTCTCTCTCTCTCTCTCTCTCTCTCTCTCTCTCTCTCTCTCTTTCTTTCTTTCTCTCTCTCTCTCTCTCTCTCTCTGTCTCTCTCTCTCTCTCTCTCTCTCTCTCTCTCTCACTCTCTCTCTCTCTCTCTCTCTCTCTCTCTCTCACACACACACACACACACACACACACACACACACACACACACACACACACACACACACACTCATAAGCAAAACAAGTCTCTTTCGGAGTTTGCAATTGCACATCCGTGGCCCCGTGTGCCTCTCTCCTGAGGAGGTTCCTTCCCTCTGCAGGCCTCATTACTCTACCTGCCCGTGCTTGAGCAGCGCTGAGGTGCCTAGTAGAGGTGCTAAAAGTCAGAGAAGCTCCAGCTTCATACACAGCAATCTGTCAGCTCTAAATATACAAGCGGCCAGGTGCAGCTGTCCTCCTCACCCATCTCCTCCTCTCTTCTCCCCTCCCCTCCTCTCTCCTCTCCTCTCCTCTGCTGCCCTCTCCTCCCCTTTTTCTTTCCTCTTCTCTTCTCCATCCCTCTCCATTCATGTCATTTACTCCTCTAGGTTTTCCTCTCCTGTCCTCATCTATCCATCACACTTTTCTCTATGGACTGTCCTCCCTCTGCTTTGTGGTTTCAGTGTGTTCACACACACACACACACACACACACACACACACACACACACACATGCGTGCGAGGCTCGTAGAGGGGGTTCGCCGTGAGTCGGTTTCACAAACCTCGGCGAGCCCCGCTCTAAAGGATCCAGTGGAGTGCAGTTTTACCTTCACTTCCCCTCTCACCCACACCAATCTGGAGTGTCGGAGAAGCCCGCTCACCTCTCAGTCACCCCTCCAGTGGTGCTGCCATTTGCAGCCAGACAAGCTGCTGAGGGCTGGAGGCCCTGGGGTGGGGGGTGTGAGGGCTGTGGAGAGGGGGGTACCTGGGGTGGAAGGGTGGCTTGGTCTAGAGGTCAAGTAGTCTGGCTGCCGCGGGACGGGAAAAGAGAAGTTGCCAGTGGAAAGGAAGTTTCAAATGAGGTCGACTGAAAGCTTATGAGCTTCATCCCTTAATATTCACAGCACCGACACAGGGATATTAAATTAATCAGAGGACATAAAAATCCAATGGAGCTGAAGCTTTACAACTGTAAGAACGGAAATATTTTAAGCTAAGAGCCCCAGTCAGACTTTTTTTTTTCTTTCTTTCTTTTTTAAACCAGATTTATTTTCAGATATGCACAGATTTACTTTCAGAAAATACATGTAAGCTTGATATCACAAATGAAAAGTGCTAGACAAATTAAAATCAAGACGATCAAAAACTCAACTAAAAACACAAAAATGACAGACATTTGTCATTCATTTTGTAAATTGAACAGACTTATATTTTGTTTACTTTATTTTAGACAGGCAAAGAAAAGTCTTTCTTACAGTAGCCTACAGTGTGTGTGTCCTATAATCATAACAATTGGCCAGAGGCTCTCCACATTCCATTAGCTGGGTGCTCAGCCAATCACATCACCCGGTCACAACTTAATGGCCATCATTAGTGCAGGCGTCTGTCTTAAAAACCAAGACTGGCTCCTCCCGTGCATTATAGCCAAACATTAATATTGATGGGCCTCTGATGTTGTCACAGGGGTTGGTGTTGGCTGATTTATGAAGCTTGGGTGAGTAGTGTTGTCCGGAATAAGAGACTTGGGAGGCTGACACAGAGTTCAAGTTCAAGTTCAAGTCTCTCTCAGTGTGTGTGTGTGTGTGTGTGTGTGTGTGTGTGTGTGTGTGTGTGTGTGTGTGTGTGCGTGGTGCTCATAAAGGTGCCTAAAATAATGTAAGAATTTAATATCACTCAACTGAAGATCAGAAACAGAATCATTACTGTATAACATATAAGAATATGTAAATGTCAACAGAATATTTACTATGATCCACACAATTATACTCATTGCTCAGATGTTTATCAGTTTATATGAATAAAATGGTGAATTGTGTTTGTTGTACATGTGCGGAACAATACATTTTGTAGCAGTTACTTTCATGTAAATGTGTTAGTGTCATACTGTAAGTTGGCTTTTTTGATTGTCATTGTAGTTGCTATCTCTGACAAACTGCAGCATTTTCTGGTCCCATTTAATTCCCTTCCCTTGTGCATTCTATATCCGCACTTGCCAATATAAACTAATTAGTCATACTTCATCATGGGTTTCAAACTTGCATAATGTAAAGAAATGCTAAACTGTGGGTAATGAATTACTCTCTACTGCTGAGATGACACATGGACGCACATACACACACACACACACACACACACACACACACACACTCACGCGCACACACACACACACACACACACACACACACACACACACACACTCACGCGCACACACACACACACACACACACACACACACACACACTCACGCACACACACACACACACACACACACACACACACACACACACACACACACAAACAAACATACACATACACACATAAAAATACAAATACATTTTGAATCTGAAAGCTGTTGCAAGTGTGTTGCTGCATCATATTTTATGGGCTTTGTAATTTAATGAGTTTTGTAATTCAATCCTTTTTTATTCACTCACACACTTGGGATTAATTATGAGACAGATGTTGCAAATGAATGTACTGTACATCTATATTTTACTCAACAACAACCAGTGAATTCTTGAGATTTCCAGGAATTTATGAGACACATATATTACATTGTTATTACTGTAAATAATTAAAATTAATTTGCTAACATATATCATATAGCAGTTCTACCATTTTTCTTTAATTATAGTATGACCAATTGTGTGTTTGAGGACAGGTATGGAGTGGTGGCATTTTTGAATCTTTTGAATGTTTTTCAGTGATATTTGTAACTTGCTAGGCTACTACTCCAACGCATGCAGTTTGAACTGTGTTTAAAGAACATAATAAAATGCAATGAATGCATTGCATTCTATCAGGGAGCATGGGTTTGGGAAATTCTCGATGAGCAGGCACAGGGGAAAATAAATGTGTGCTGTATAATTTAGGAGTAAGGATGGGGTAGCAAGTAGCAAGGAGTTTCATGAAGCTGAAGATCATGCAGGCCATGTGTGTGTGTGTGTTTGTGTGTGTGTGTGTGTGTGTGTGTGTGTGTGTGTGTGTGTGTGTGTGTGTGTGTGTGTGTGTTTCCCAGTGGCTGGTGAAATATGAATGTGTGGGAATGGCGGCGGAGGAAGCGAGGGAGGGAGGGAGAGTCGGCTTGTGACACACAGCACACAGGAAGGTTACGAGCCCTGACTGGTCACATGCAGGGGAGGGATTGACCCGTGTCACTGCGCATTTGCTTCTTTCTGACACCTGGGACAAGCAGGGCTCTCAGGTGTGTGTGTGTGTGTGTGTGTGTGTGTGTGGGGGGGGGGGGGGGGTTTGTGTGTTTGTGTGTGTGTGGGTTTGTGTGTAGGTTTGTAAGAGAGAGATAAAGAGAAAAGACAGAGAAAATGAAGCAATGCAGTGAAGTGCTCTGTGCCGTAAGGCAAGAGATGTGTGAGTGAAGAGATTTTGAAAAAAAAAAAAAAAACCTAGAATAAAAGAGTAAAAGTGATCTGCCAGTCTACTGTAGTATCTG
>JAODXP020000004.1:2705803-2740803 GCA_027497455.2 Sardinella longiceps
CCCGACAGTCAGATGCTAATTAGAAAGGGGGCCTTCTTCTGAGGTAACTCAATGTTTTTTTGGACATTTTTTTCCCACTCTATTACAAACAGTGGGTACTCCCCCATGCTTAAAGCAGATATTGTTTGTGGCTCGGGCAAGTACGTGTTTGCTCAGTGGTTGAGAGTTTTTGACGGCAGCTCTGGGCCTTGGGCCGGTGCCAGAGCCCAGAGGATGGCTTGGGTTGTACTTCCAACCATCTCGCTGATGTTGCCTCCATCTTACTAGTTCACACACAAGTCTAAGACTGGTCTCTCTCTCTCTCTCTCTCTCTCTCTCTCTCTCTCTCTCTCTCTCTCTCTCTCTCTCTCTCTCTCTCTCTCTCTCTCTCTCTCTCTCTCTCTCTCTCTCTCTCTCTCTCTCTCTCTCTCTCTCTCTCTCTCCCTGTTTGTGAGTGTGTTATTTTCATATTTGCAGTTACTTGGTCCCCTGCTGGTATAATCAATGGTATTAATATGCTAACCATAAAAGCTTGGTCCCATTGGCACATTATTGCCATAGCAATGGTCAAATGTGTGCATTAATGCATGTTTTTGTGTGTGTAGTTGTGAGTGTTTGCATAAGGTTGTGTGAGGTTCAGATAGTTTATGGGAAAAGGTATATTGGTGAAGAAGAATGTGCCCACTGCCCAGTGCCTTTTTGATTTGCTGTTTTCATATTTTTTCAGTCCAGAAGTATTGTCTTGAAAATATGTTGAACCTTTTGCATGATCATCTCTTAAATTATTAAGCATTGTATGTGTGTGTGTGTGTGTGTGTGTGTGTGTGTGTGTGTGCGCCTGTACATTTATCCAGCTGTGCTTTCATTATTTATCATCTGACCACAAGGAGATATTTGGTCTGTTTATGTTCTATCAATTTTAATGTTACATCCAATGTGTAGATATTAGAATATTTTCCCTTCACAAATCATACAGTGCACACATTGACTGTAAATATGACAAATGTAAATTATGTTTTTATTTTTTTTTTTTCATCAATCACTCCCAAAAAATGTCATTGCTTATGCAGTGGCTTCCCTTCTTACGCAAAAAAGATGACCGATAAGACATGGCCAAACTAAAGCAATAGAATAGCAATAATTAATATGAATGTTCACAAAGCACAGTATGGCTTGGGAGTATGACAGGTGAAAGCTGTCCATGGTCAAGCTGGAACAGAGCTGTCACATCACTTCATGCGCACGCCTCCTTTCCCCTTTCATGTTTTCATTTCTGCTGTCTCTGTCCTGGTCCCCGTAGTGTTGGAATATTGTTAGTGCGCTTGGCAGGCCCATGGAAATGTGGATGAGCTGTCTGAGAGGTGACCTTTCTAATCGAGGCTCCCAGGGCCCGGCGGGCACAATGCAGCCGCCAACGTCAGCCCAGCACCCGCCACGTCTCCGTGTGTCACATCAGCGCCAGCCACCGGACTGACTACTTGCTTTATTTCACAGGTGTCGCCCGTCCCCTTAAAACAAGCCACTAGCACAAGGAGACAGTGTAGGGGCCAAGATAAATAAACAAACAAACAAATAATGATTAACTAACTCCTCACATCAGCCCCCCGGCTCACTGGATCTCTCGATCATTGCCCTGTGTTGTAGTAATGCTAGGAAAATGCGTTGGTCATACGGAAATAAATGAGTGGCTCATGTACTCGGGACTGTATTCTGCCATGCCTGGCCCACATGACTCATCCACTGAGCAGCTGACAGCCCGATTTGGAGTTTGCTGTGTTGTTTCTGGCTGTCACAGCCTTGCAGGTGATTGGGAGACTTGTTTCTTTTGTCTGTGTTTGCAGTCGGTGTCGAGGCATGTGAGAACATGTGGAGAAAAAGGTTATGCCCTAGAGGTCTAACATAGCAGCAGTGATTTGCGAAGCTACAAGGGTGGTCTGGTCTCACACTGAAACTGAGGGTCACTCAGCTGGACAGTACTCGTGCCCGTGCACCTGAGGGAGCCGGCGTTCTCTTCTCTCTCTCACTGGATAATAATGCTCATCCTCGCACGGTAACTTTCCCCACAGAAAACTGCACCCGTAAGCAGCTTGTCCCCAGACGCCAGGCCATATGTGAGCCTTGGATGAACTGCAGCCCTCAGCGGCATAAGTGCTGGTGCTTTACACATTTTTGTTTACAGGATGCACTTTATTTCACATTTGCTCTGACGCTGATGATGATGCCCATGCACCATATGGGCACTTGATTGTCCTTCACCTTTTTAAGTGGTGTTTGGAATTTATTTAACAGTGCAGAATTTTCATGTCTGGTATAAGATAAAAATAATAATAATAATAATAATAATAATAATAATACACATCAGCTATGAAGATCTTTAACAGTAATTTGCCCCTGGTGGTACTGGTATATGTAATATTGAAGCAGTTTTTCTGCCAGGTTTTTCCTTTTTGGCAAATGATCTGGCTTGTCACTTCTCAGCTCGACCGTGGAACACACTTCCTGCATAAGCTGACCGCATGTGACAAGTGAAAGCAGTTAACATGTGTGAAGTCTGGCATGCCGGGCTCTTTGACAGAACGGTTGAATCATGGACGTGAGTGAAAATCAATGGCACATTGAGGGGGCTCCAAATATAAACTGTGATGCAGACTTGGGCTTGTTCTTGTGAGATGACCAGCCTTGCTCCATATTGGATCCCATGTCTCGCAAGATGACGTCCAAGTGTTGCTAGGGGTCAGCTGTAGCCTTGGGGTACCCCCCCCCCCCCCCACACATATACACATATGCACACACACACACACACACACACACACACACACACACATTGTGCTCAGCCGTGACAACAAGCCAAAGCCCTGGAGCCTAATCACACTGTTAGGGGCACGCAGACGGGCAGTTAGTAATGTGCGATGTGTGACGTTATGAGCGCTCCGTGTCAGCGCAGGGGCTTAAGTGTCAGGTCCAGCCCTGCAGCTATAGGCAGCAGTGAGCCGTAGGGGCACCCCCTGAGTGGCAGCCGCCCAGCGGGGAGATGACATCACTCAAGCTGTGTACCTGTGTCTGATTACACCGCTTAGGCCAAAAGCTTCCAGTTATGTGTCATCGCATTTGGCCATACGATTTGAATTAGGACATGTTAGGACCTCTAACACCCCAGCTTTATTTCACTTCTTTATCCTTTTCTTTTTTAGACGTTCAGTTCCTGTGTTTCATTACTGCGCATGGAATAGTGTGGAGTCTGATGCCAGTTGTTTGATGCAAGCATGTTTAAACATACAGTACTACCTGTAGCAGAGAGAGAGAGAGAGAGAGAGAGAGAGAGAGATGTGTTTGAACATAAGAAAAGGCATCATTTACACTTTATTGTCAATGGAATAAAATGTGCGTTCCTGCCCCTCTCCTTGCCTTTCCTCTTGGTGGTCCACAGTGACTTCATGGCTTTCAGGAATAGTCTAACGCCTACAGTACCCGCACAGCACATGGCAATTATTAAAGCAAGAACTGGAAGAAAGAAATGGGAGAGAGGGGAAAGTTTCTTTCTGGAAAGGTTTTATGATTTTTTTTTGTGTGTGTGTGTGCAAGTGGCGTAGTCTGTGTGCACCCAGATACTGGCATGGAGAGGTATAAGCTGGTTTCGTAAAGCAGATGTGTGATACATATTAAATTATGTATTTACTTTATAGAAATTCATAAATGGATTTATTTGCACAGAACTGACAGTTATACGCTCACACAAAGACAATGTTTTCTTTGGAATGGATCCTAGGATTTGCAAGCAGGTTTGTGTGTGTGTGTGTGTGTGTGTGTGTGCGTGTGTGCGTGTGTGCGTGTGTGTGTGTGTGTGTGTGTGTGTGTGTGTGTGTGCTTAGAGAGCAAGTTCTTTTCCCACGGTCTGTTTTTGTTTTACTTTCTGACACTCTTGGGAGAGAGCATAATAGCTCATCTGCTGTAATTTGGGGGTAATTTGCCATTCGGGATATCTCCGTTTCGAATCTCCAAAGCCCAAGCTAGCCAGGTGGAGTGCGGCCCTTATTTTCAGCCCCTTTGGTGTTGTGTGTGGGTGGCTGGGTGATGGCTGTACCTTAAGAGATGGACAACTTCCTGTTTTGGTTTCCTGTGTTTAGTCTAAGAGAGAGAGAAAATGGAGGGATTCTTTTTTTTTCTTGGGGAGGGGTGCATCAGACACTTCTCCAGAACTCTCTCATTTCCTGTGTCCTGTTATGTGACGGTGGCTTTGCTACAGGAAATCCACATGTTTGTGTTGGGCGGCGTTGATGATAATCTACTTAGAAGTGTGTGATTGCTGGGCGGGAGATTTTTTTGTTTGTTGTTCTTGTTGTGTGTGTGTGTGTGTGTGTGTGTGTGTGTGTGTGTGTGTGTGTGTGTGTGTGTGTGTGTGTGTGTGTGTGTGTGTGTGTGTCTGTGCATATGAGTGGGTGTGGGTGTCTGCATGCAAAATATGTGTTAGATTGCGAGACAGATAGCAAGGCAGATTATGAGGGCTGTGTGGGTGTATAAGTTACTAAACTGTCAAGCCAGTATAAAGTGTGTCAACCGTAAAGCGTGACACACAGAAAAGGAATGCCATTGATGTCAAGCGTTGCCAAACCCACATGTACCTTGGCTGAACCTCTCCTATCACTCACAGGCTGTCATGAAGGCCAAGGACTACTCTAAGTCATCACCCATTTCTTCTTCCCCACTATTCTATTCCCCACTGCAAGTTCCAACACAGTCACTTTATCAAGTCCAGCATGGAGCATAAAAAATACCCTACCAGACCTACATTCGTGCCTGCTACTATTGTGTGTGTGTGTGTGTGTGTGTGTGTGTGTGTGTGTGTGTGTGTGTGTGTGTGTGTGTGTGTGTGTCTGGTTGTGCATGTGCGGGTCCGTGTGTGTGTGTGTGTGTGTGTGTGTGTGTGTGTGTGTGTGTGTGTGTGTGTGTGTGTTTGTGTGTGTGTGTTTTTTGTGTGTCCGTGTAGTTCTAGGACATCAAGACAATGTATTAAGAAGGCATCTCACAAATATACAGCTGATGGTTAAAAAAAGAAAATAAAAATAAAATCAATATCACTGAGAAGTGTTTGTCCCTGTTGCTATTTTTTGAGAGCACTACATATCGCAAGGCACAGACAATCTGACACAAGTCCTTTCAAGGGTCTTAAAATGGTAGATAGCAGAACAAACAAACAAACAAACAAACAAAAAAGAAGGCCACAATTAAAATGGAAGAAATATATAGCAAACTCGGTCAAACAAACGATAGATAGATTAATGAAACCTTAACGATACATCAAGAGAAAGACAGACACAGCTATGAAGTGCCCTAATCATGATGTATGGTCCTTGCGGGACCTCAGAGCAGAAGGTGCGGTGTGTATTGGTGGTGTTGGTGTGTGCTGCGTGGCGTTGTCTGCGATGAGGTCAGCTGTGAAATACGGTGTGATGCTGTCAGAGTGACTGAGCTGAGAGAATCAAGTGTGCGTATTCATGGCGGTGCCTCTCAAAGCCAACACCACAGCCCTGTGCCTTGTTATCCTACTGTATGAATTCATTCATGAGGGAGCCTTTACGTGTCATGTTGAAAGCGGACTCACCGCATGTGTCCGCATATGTATGCATATCGCCATGCGCTATACTGTATGAACTCTATTGTAGGTGTAGGGTTTTTTTTTTTTTTTTAATGCTATGTGATTTAATCCTTAGTTGAAACATTACTGTGTATGTGTGCATTTCTCCTTATCTATGAGGTGCTGTTATTATTCTTTGTATCTTGTGCAGGTACACACACACACACACACACACACACACACACACACACACACACACACAGGCAAGCGTGAGTTCTCGTGTAAAGTTATTAGCTTGACTGACTGCTCTCCTGGTTTCCACTTGTCTGCCCTAGTTGCTATGTGTTAGGGGGGATGTGGGAACTGCCCGCTCGAGTGAAAAAGTGTGTATGTACACACACACATACACACACACACACACACACACACACACACACACACACACACACACACACACACACACACACACAGACCGATGACATTGACTTGTCCTAACACCTCACTACTCATGTGAAAGATGCTTCATTGGAACAAGGTGTGTGTGTGTGTGTGTGTGTGTGTGTGTGTGTGTGTGTGTGTGTGTGAGAGAGAGAGAGAGAGAGAGAGAGAGAGAGAGAGAGAGAGAGAGAGAGAGAGAGAGAGAGAGTAAATTTGACTGAAGAGATTGCTGCAGGTTCACATGGACAACAAAGAATTAAAAAAGGTCCAAGACATGCAAAATCACAAATCAATTAGCATGTTTTTATTTTTTTTATATAAATTATAATACTTTGTTGTTTTGTAATTTCATGTGTGAGTGTGTGTGTGTGAACATGTCTGAATGAGTGTTTGCACTCACACACATACTGTATGTACTGTAGTGTGTTAATGTTGTCCAAGTAGGGAGACTTTCCACTCTCTCTTAGCGTTCTACATGGATACTGAAAGTTTTACCTCGCTAAAAATGTTTACTTTTCTATTAGCGATTTTCCAAAACATCTCTGAAGAGTTCCCGACGATAAACCTTCTTATGTTTATCTTCTGCATGCCTTAGAAGGCACAATCAGTGGGTTTGGAATGCACGCAGGTCAGGAGAGTGATCATAATAAGATTAAAAATACGTAGATTAAAAAAAAAAAAAGATAAATAAACAACTAAAGACATATGTACATGCAAACTGTTCATACATTCACACATGCATAAAGTTCCTATGAGAACAGTTGTAATCACATACAGTAGATTACCAGTTCATCTGTCTTGGCAAGAGATTATATTCTGATGGTTTTGTCAGTGAAGCGTATAATCAAACGCATGTCTTGGTAACATGATTAATCAAAACGCAGTAACACATATAGCTTCTCCATCCCACATTAATTGAATTTGAAAATTGGTCCGCGTAAAGGTTAGCACAGACGAATTGCGTAAAGTGATGATAGGGATGGTATACTTTACCTAAGGAATAATAACTTTGACAGTTTATGTCTTTTGAATGACACAGGATTGCGAAAGCTCTGCAATACGTGCCCTGCTGTTGCGGCCAGTCGGCTGGATGCTCAGCAACAGTGTAGACTCTCCAAAGAGTCTCTCCGACACAGGGCTACCCATCACACACCTTGTGCAGATGCACACTGTGCTGGGGGACGTGAGGAGAAGTCACTCACAAAAAGCGAATGGTGCGAACAGGACAGGCACAGTGCTTAGTCATGCATGGAGAGTGCTGCCTCCCCCCCACCCCACTCCACCCCCTCTTTCTCTCTCCCTCCATCTTTCTTTTTCCTTCTTCCTTCTGCCTCTTTCTATCATCTATCTCCGGGATTGTCATAGCAAGTCTACTCAGCTCCCAGAGGGCAGCCCAGTGAGTCCTGTCCAGTGCGTGTCCATCTCCCAGACAGGCCACAGGGGCCCAGTGAACAGCAGGCAGGGAGGGAGGCAGGGAGGGAGGGAGGGGTGGAGGGTGCATGTTTGGTGGTGGAGGCGTAAGGGAACAATTCCACTCTGGACCTCTTGGTATGTGAGTGCTGGTGCCAGCTTGTCTTAGCCATCACCCTGCCACCATGCCCACCACCAGCCCGGCTCAGACAGGATACATTCATCTGCATTCTAAAGTTCCTTCCACCCAAAGCACTGAGAATTACAGGGAAAGGTTTGGAGTGTTAGGTTATAGGATACATTTGTTTGTGTGTGTGTGTGTGTGTGTGTGTGTGTGTGTGTGTGTGTGTGTGTGCGTGTGTGTGTGTGTGTGTGAGAGAGAGAGAGAGAGAGAGAGAGAGAGAGAGAGAGAGAGAGAGAGAGAGAGAGAGAGAGAGAGATTTGCTGGTGCATTTTCTAGTTATTGTTGTATTTGTATTCCTTCCAACAGACAGCATGATAACTTTCTGTTTAATTGACATTCTCATCTATAGCGTTTTGATGTTTTTTTCCCCTTCCTGTAACTACTTTGTAATTTCCATTTGAAATTTGGTATTTAAACACATTCACACCACTTCATCGACCTGAATCACACAGCTTTCTCATTTTTCATGTAGGCCTAAATGTTCTGTAAACCTTCTGTATCCCTTACGGTAAACCACATCATGGTTTGATTTGGATAATTGGAATGCCTCAAAGGATGAAAGTGTACACTTCTGTTGAGGAAAAAGAGCTCAGGAGTCTTGTCCGTGTAGGACTATGTTGATGTTTGCTAAGCAATATTACCCCTACGATATTTTTACGTATAGTCTTACCCATTTTTCAATTACTGGCAATAGTTTCGAAATCCACTGCTTAAATTGTTTTGTAATCAAGGGAGTCTCTAAGTTTCTATAGTATAATGTGCATTTAATTCCAGAGTGACTATATGATATTTTGTATAATACTGATGTTTCCATGATTTATCAGCTACTCTACTGCCGTGATGCCATAAAGAAATTATATTGTGTTTTATACAGTAATTTACACATAATCAAAGATGGTCAACCAATTGTTTTGGACATTATTTTGTGTACAGAGCTACTTCTTTTTGCCACATAATACCAGGACAGGATAAACTGCTGCATTTTTTGGCAGAACATTGATTTCTCAGCATATTGTAACGTCAAAAATAATTTATACAGTAGTTGAGCAAAATCACTCTCTAAAAGTGTTGCAGTAGGCTAAAAACTAACCAAACCATGATATGGACCGGAGTTCGTAGGTTTATTTATTTATTTATTTATTTTATTTTTTGGCAATCATTTTTTTGGGAAGTCTTTGTTCTACCAGTGATATCAGAGCCAACACAAACCTCTCATTACTTTAAAATAAATGTACCCGTCTTAGAACCCTCTCATTTTCAGTCTAATGAGGTTTTCTTTTATAATCCAACATTGGTATAAATAAATAAAACATCTGAATCAAACATTTAACTCTATGATCTCTTATCCAGAGACTGTTTAGATGAAGTCCCCTGCTGTGTGAAACTAACTATTCTGCCTCATTCCCAAAGGCACTGTGTCGGGCTAAGCCTGAATGCCCTGGATTCTGCTGTCATGCCATTTCCATGTAGTTTCACTCAGTAGGCCGTTAACAGTGGCTATTAAAAATACATTGGATTTATTCTAAAAATAAATAAATAAATAAAAATCAAAGCTTAGAGCATGGATACATTTCTCATTTGCGTTGCTCTTAAATAGTTTCCAAAACTATGCATAGTTGCTGAAATGTGAAAAATACATGCCATGGTTCATAGTACTTTAAGTCTCTCTCTCTCTCCTTTTGTCACACACACACACACACACACACACACACACACACACACACACACACACACACACACACACACACACACACACACACACACACACACACACAAATAAATGCATTCTTCCACAAAATCCTTCTTTCATTCCACAATGCCTGATTTTAGAAATCTTCCATAGCAACAAGGAGTGATTGGTGTGACTTGGTGTGTGCACTCCCAGCAGTGCACCCACGGCACCATGTCCTACTGGAGAGCACTTCTGCCCCTTTCAAATGTACAAGTGTTCAATTGAAGGTCAAGCTTTGGGGCAAGGGGAAATGAAGCTTGTTCAAATTGGTGTCCTGGTTGTAGAAAGTTACAGTGCCAAAGTCCTACTACCTCTCCTTTGTGTTTTAGAGATTCTGAAGATTGTTACTACTGGAAACATTTTCTTTTTTTATCCTGTAATCCTTTAATAAGGTTTGATAATAACAATGCGGTTTACTCATCTCCAAGAAAATTAAACATACAAATTTATCCTTCATCCAGACACAATGAACTGCCATAAATCTCAACATCCATATATAGCCAATTTAATGAATAACCCTGCAGACAAGCTTACATAGACCATCCATAGACTACAACTATGTTCCATATACTATTTATTCATACTCACACTGTCATAAAGATACCTTAATAACATTATTCTGAGCTCCTATAGTTTGTTAGTATGCTTATTACTGATATTGTTGTTATTAAGACTGAATAACAACATATGTTAGTCATGTATTACGATCTATAAGCAGTGAGAGTAAAAAAAAAAAAAAAAAAAAAAACAGCCAATGTATGTTCATACATTACTAGGACTAACAATAAAGCTTTGAATTATTCAATATATTGTCAAATCTAAAACCAACAGATTTCTTTCCCTTGTTTCATTAAGCTATGGCGTTAGACATGGATAACCCTTAAATTATTTCTGATAAGGCGTCGTGATAGACATAGTGATTGGGCGCAGCGGGAGAAAACACTGGCGCTCTACATCCGATTCTGCGAAGGGGGAGATTCTCAGAGCCTTTTGCTCGCAATCTGATTGCATAAATACGAATCCCTGACCTGTTCATGCATTGCAAATCAACACATCGCCTTTCGTGACCACTCACCATCAAGAGGGGTTCGGTTCTGTTTATTTTGCCATGCGGAACAGGCTTTTCTGTTTCTAGTGAGCGTGTATGTGCGCGGACTGTGCCGTAACTCGATCTCCCCGTGTTTCAGCTCGCTTGTGGTTGGTAGGGTCCTTGGCAGTTACACATGTGTACTTGTCACTTTGAGACCCTTCGCTTGGGATTTTCGGCTTTCCCTGCACTGTCCTCTGTCCACGGACGTCGACAAAGGCAAGCTTCTGCCCCAAAATTGCTAGTCAACATCACTGTCAAGTTGACTCGATGTAAGAGTGTGTGGGACTATCGTCTCTCTCTGTTTCTCTTTCTCTTTAGCTGGAGTCGGAGAACAATTGAGGGAGAATTGTTTTGCAGTTCGACTCTTTCATTAAGAAACAGCCAAGCATTCGCTAGAAGTTGGAGCATCGTTTGGCGAAGTTTTACCATCGTCTCGGGACAATAGGATGCTAAGCGGTGATTCAGCAGGTAAGGTGTATTTATGTTGTAACTGAGGCTGGGATAGAGTGTCTTGACTAAAGATTTGCTGTGCTCTGTCAACGTCAAAACACAATACCTTTATAAAATACATAATTACAGGCTGAATTTGTCTTGCTCCATGATATAGAGCAATATTTTAGGTTAATAACGATCATTTTTAAATTAAGGTTTAGAGTTTTGGCTTCTGTGTTATTATTATGAAATACAGTTTTACTATTCGCTCTTATTGCATATTGCTATATTGCATAAGTAGTGAGGCAGATTAGTGTAATTTAATATGATCCAAAACAATGTATTTACACCTGCAATACTGAAAAGTAGTGAGGTGTGCCCACAAGGGCATGCGATCAATTTATTTACTCTTCGGACTTTGCTTGTTTGATGTACAACTTAATTGCCCTTAAAAATATAATGATGTCTAGAACTCTATCAAGTGATAATATTAACTTTGCGATTTACACGCTTCTTAATTCATTGTAACCTAATTTAGTGTGGTCATGCCCTTTACTGGTGCGTAAAACATGTAAGGTAAATGGAGCAATTTAAGATGGACTGGCAAGTGGGTCTGAATGACATGCACCTCGACAAGACACGCACAACTTCTACTCTGAAGTTGAATGCGATTAGAACTAGCCTAACTAAAATCGGACAGCTCAACTGTGCATTGTGTTGCTTTTAAGTAACCAAGCGTCACAAAATCCCGTAATTGCACAAAGCTTTATTTTACTGGTGGTAGGCTAAACGCAATGTCCGGATGACTGCTTCCTTTATGTTTTGCACTGTGGTATGGTCGTTGATTCCTTCGCTGTAACATTAAATCGTTCTCCACTAGCTGCAGATGGGAATCTGACGTCCTCGATAATATGTTTAAACATTTCCAGCTGTGGTATATTTGAAATAATTGTGCCGGAACAAGATAGGCTAAAGCAGTGGTGTTCTAGTCTTTGATAAGGGGGACAGAGCGCCAACAGCCGGTTCACTTGTTCACTCGCTCACAGATTACATAGATGCGTAATGCGGAGCTTCAGCCCGACTCAGCATGCCCGGTATCAGACAGGGGATTTTTTTCTCTCCTCTTTTTTTCTCTCCTTCTCCCTTACAATCCCTTTTTTTTCTTCAGAAAATGCTCTGAAACCTTTTCAAGGCCGTCATACTCTACATACTCTATTCACTACTTTGAATTGCCAATTGTTTGAATGATGAGAGTTTAGGTTACTTGATTTTACATTTCAGACCATCATAGCACCAATTTGCAAATTAGCTAGTGTAATTGTTGAAATGCCATTTATTTTGGTTTATTTAAAGGTTGTTGAAGGGCAGACAGGAGATGAATCTTGTACTTTTATTATATTGGCAAATATGACATTAGTGTAGAATGAAGTGTATGGAACAGATTACCTGCATAGCTGTGTATATTTCAGGTAGTGTATTTCAAATGCTCTATTTTGTAGTAAATAATTTAAACATGACCCGGCATATTCCCAGTGCTCCCGAACAAATTGTGTACATTGTATACCATTTTAAAATAGTGCAACGATCCTATCATGGCTAAATTCTTAAAAGAAAAAAAGGGTCAGGTGGCCCTACACCTGAACAATACCCTGTGATTATATGAACAAAATGTGACATGGTATGCCATACTGTGCCCTGTGTTTGAGAAAACACACACACACACACACACACACACACACACATACTTGAGCTGGGCTCATATGGCAGTCCATACATTGTAGCTGAGGGAAATGAAGCCGAGGTATCTACATGTTCAGTAATTGTGCTGAAAACCGAGACGTGAGATAGAACTTGGTGAAAGATTCCTGGATCATCCTAAATGGGCTTTTTGTTTAAACATCATAGTATAGGTGTATGCAAGGCAGCACTGTAGGCTATGTTGCAAGGGAAACCTTCAGAGACGGATTGAGAATGAAAAAGTGTGTGTGAGCGAGAGAGAAAACACACAACCTATTATTAGACTGAGAAAACAGCTCCCATTTATTTACATGATTGCATTTCTTCTCTCCTCCATGTGCCTAAAATTACTTATCTGCTTTCGGGATTTCAGAACAGTTGTGAAAAATCCCTCTTTCAGCCAAACAATGCTACACTTACAGATTAGCGTCTGTGACCGTAATATTTTTGTTTTATTTGATTTCTGTTTGGTAGAAGCCATTTTGTGTGTGTGTGTGTGTGTGTGTGTGTGTGTGTGTGTGTGTGTGTGTGTGTGTGTGTGTGTGTGTGTATGTGGGGGCCTGCATATGTGTATGTATTTCCCTGCGTGTTTAGGCGTAGAAGGGAAGCTATGTAAACAAGTTTAACACCAGTACACAAGATACATTCGTCACAGTGGCGGCTTGCAAGTACGCACACGCTGCTGCCTCTCACAAGAACCCCCCGCTCTTCTGAGACTGTTTTGGCTGGGCGCTTTCTTTTTCTTTTATTTGCATTTTTTCCCGTCCTTTTCTTCTAATGCATTCTCCAAATGTTGAATAGTGAGGTGCGATGTGTCATCTGTAACATGCATGGGCCGTGTGACAGTTTCTGTGCTGGCATTATCTTTATGAAACACCCCTCCTAATTCAGATGAATGTGTGCGAGCGGGGTTACAGATGGGCTGTGGGAGATATTGCTGGCCCAGGGCGGGGTGGTGGTGGGGTGTTCTGTGGGAAAAGGATGGATTCATTCGGAGTGCACTTGAAAGTAATCCATTTCTCCCTCTTGCTTTGCTCTCATGGCTCTACCCCCCTCCGTCACACACACACACTCACCTCCCTATCCCAAACACACACACACACACACACACACGCAGACGCACACACGCTCTCACTTACACACTCACACATATATGAGCGCATGCACAGGAGGAAAAAAAAAATCGAAAGGGGGGGAAAAAAATCAGATTTTATTATTTCACATTAGCTGACGGGTGATTGATAGGAACATTTTAGAGCCCTGAAGTGTCATTTGTTTGCTGAAAAGATGCAATGATTTTTTTTTCCCTGTCCGGGACCCCTTTGACAGTCCTTGCAGGAAGGGTGCGGTGGTGGGGGTGGGTGAGGGGGGCAGGGGAGTGTAGATTTAGGGTACGGGAACGTTCCGAGCCATGGCCCTAATGAAGAGGGCTATCATTTGTTACCGTGGTGACGTTGATAAGGGGGTGTACTGCTTGCTCCATCTCTATGATACCATTGGGCAGGAGGCAGATGTAAGTGAATTTGAGTTGGGGGAGGGGGGGGCATTGGGTTGCTATGTCTTCTGTCTAATGGCTTTCACTCCGTGCCATTTTGACAGACAAACAGGGCCATGACAGACACGGTTACAGATGGACCCATGTGTGTGTGTGCTACAACCACCTTCAACCACAAAGGCCTGCCTAATATTTCACCAGCAATTACTTTTGACCCATGCCAGGAAAAAAAACGAAAAAAAAACACCCTGCTTTTTATTATTCAACTGTTTTTTGGTTGTATTTTGGTTATTTACACACAATGATGGCTGCCAGGTTTTTACCATTTTAGATAAAAATTAGGAGAAATAAAAAATACTCTAGGCCACCGGTTCTCTTGCTGTGTGTGTGATGACGAGTGCCCTTACTAATTTGGATTTTGTAGTTGTTCTTTTCACGGTGGTGGTAGGCAAATGCGCCTAGTTGTTAAATGCAGTGTGTGATCTGTGCCGCAGAGACGCTAGGTGCTAACACCGTACTAAGCATAGGATGGCGTGTAACTTTCCTGTGTCATCTTCAGTCATGCTGAATGTAGGCAGCTTTTCTCTCTCTCTCTCTCTCTCTCTCTCTCTCTCTCTCTCTCTCTCTCTCTCTCCTTTCCCTCTTCCTCCCCCTTCTGTCACGATCCCTCTCTCTCTTCGCCATTCTCTCTCGTACTCACTCTCTCGCTCTCGCTGCAGAAAACACCAGTCAAAGCTCATTGACTTGAATGCACATGCCCATTGATGTCACTGGCTTGCAGCTCTGTGATGTTCAGTCCGCTGTGCGTGCCATGTTTGCCGTGCTAGGCCCGTCACTTGAATGCCATGTTCCTAAGCGCGTGTGTCTTTCTTGTCCGGAGTCAAAGGTGAGCTGTGTTTACAGTTTGTTTTTGAGCATCCCAGTGGCGGACACTGATGGACACCCTCCTGATAGGGACATAGTAGAGTCAGTAATGGAAGACAGCTGGGAAGTGTGTGTGTGTGTGTGTGTGTGTGTGTGTGTGTGTGTGTGTGTGTGTGTGTGTGTGTGTGTGTGTGTGTGTGGTACAGATGAGGGTGGGCGGGGGTTCCAGTTCGTTGTGTTATTTAGCTTGAGTGACCCCCCCATACCCGCCCCCAAACACACACACCAGCACACACACACCCTACCCCCACCCGTAGATGACGCATCCCATCTCTACTTTCTCTCTGCTGCTCACACACACCTGCTAAAACACTCGTGATGCAGCAGCGTAACCGAGCAACGTCCGTTTGCCCCGTCCTCCCTCCCTTAAAGGCTGATGCAATGCTTTCAGAATGTGGTGGTGATTGTGATTATAATGGAAATGTTGGCCCTTGCTGTGCCCCTCTTCTGTTGTCGGCTATGGTATAACCCTCCCATCCCACCCCCCTCCCCAATCCTTTCCCTCTCCCTGACACCCAACCTCTTCCTGATTACAAGCCTTTTATTTTAATTTTTTTGCAATTTCAACCCATGGCGAACCTTTCTAAAATCTATGGAAAGATATGACTTGGAATACTTCAAAGGAGATTAAATACACACAGGAGGGTGCATACATTTACACACACACACACACACACACACACACACACACACACACACACACACACACACACACACACACACACAACCTGAAACACTCATAATCAGGGATTTAAGTGTATGACTTAACAGAGTTTGTTTTTAAGGGGGGTAAATTTAATCTTGTTGTTTTCTCTTTCTCTCTCTCTCTCTCTTTCTTTCTTTCTTTCTTTCTTTCTTTCTTTCTTCCTTCTTGTCTGTATTCTCCCTTTTTTACTTCTTTCCTTGGCTTACTTCCTCTGCTCAAGCCAGAGAGCGGTAAATTACCTTTCCTCATGAACCTCGATGAAAAATTCATACCCACCTCCCATGGCCAGACCCTGAAGGGTGCCATTATGTCAACATCTAAAAATACTTTACATCACATAGGCGCTTTACTGGTGGAGTGTGATATACCAGCCATGTGGTACCATGGCGAAAGAAAAAAAAAAAAAAAATCTGCGCCAGCGACACTTCTACAGCCATAAAGCATGTTTGTGTGTGTGTGTGTGTGTGTGTGTGTGTGTGTGTGTGTGTGTGTGTGTGTGTGTGTGTGTATGTGGAAAGGGCTGAAGTGCTGGGGTGGGAGAGTTGGATGCATACGCTGTGTTAGATGGAAGCGTATGGTTTTCTCTCATTGTAATTTTGTGACCACAGTGGAAGACAGAGAGAGTGAGATTTCTGTTAGTTTTGTTGGGTGTGAAAAGGAAAATTAAAAAAAAAAAATGGTTTGCCCAACTCCATCTTGTGGCACTGTGAGGATGTGATGTGTGTGTGTGTTTTTGTGTGTGTGTGTGCATGTGTGCGTGCGTGTGTGCATGCACACGTGTGTGTGGATGTGTGCATGCGTGAAAATATGACTTGATTGTAGAATTGGTGGTACGTAGTGATAAGTAGCAACAAAGTTACCAGTTACCATCACACTGTTTCTTATTGGGGTGAATTTGAGGCTTTCCTGTGATAACATGCACTCTGTGCTGTGAGAATCTGTTCTCTGTTCGTCTGACAAGTTTCACATGAGAGCACTTGTCAGACCTGTTTGTTTCAAAACAGGATTGAGCTGTCGGCGGTCAGTTTAGCCAATCTGTCAATCATAATTTCACATATGTTGTGTTTTTAAATCTGAAGAATGTCACAATGCACATGGCACTTGATACCGGATACATGATTTACTTGGCAGAGAAATTGTGCAAATGGATTTTCCCCCAACACACTAGTGAGTAGTGACAAAGAATTCTATACAGATTTCACTTGCTTCAAATAACAACTTGGCACAGTTAATACACATTGGCATTAACTTGAGGCAACAACATAAAACAGAATAAAAATGTGTTAGATAAAAGAAGCATATTTGTACGTAGCATTGATCTCTATCTCTCTCTCTCTCTCTCTCTCTCTCTCTTTCTCTCTCTCTCTCTCTCTCTCTCTGTGTGTGTGTGTGTGTGTGTGTGTGTGTGTGTGTGTGTGTGTGTGTGTGTGTGTGTGTGTTTATGTTTAAGACCTTTAGCATGTATAACCTTGTCAGGAAATTTCAGCAGCTGTGTGAATCTGACCCGTTTGTCTTTTTGTTGCTCATCGTACCATGGTTGACACACCACACACACACACACAGACACACACACACACACACACACACACACACACACACACACACACACTGTATGCTCAGCACATACTTCCTGCATCTGCGGGAAATGATGTATGCAGCGGAACACACATGATGTCATGCTGATGCGATGGCTGAGTGCATGAGGGGAGAGGAGGGGGTGCAGGACTTAGAGACTGGCATTCATGTGTGTTAATTGGTTTCAGTTGGTTAAATAAACACACATCCAGGAACCAACACAGGTTCTTATAATGATTTCCAGCTGTAACACCCGCAGACGTGTGCATGCACGCACGTACGTACGCACGCACGCACACACACACACACACACACACACACACACACACACACACACTGTATATTTAGGGCTGAGAGCCATAAGGGCATAAGTTTGCTCGTACTGTATATTACTTTCTGTACTTATATCACCTATGTAAAACTCATGTATTCATACAGATGGATAACACAGTATTAAATGAATAATGGACTCCTTGCACGTAAACATGTTTAATATGGCTCACTTATTTCCGGTTATATTGACTGTTTAACAATCTAGATTAAAGAAAACTCACACAAACTTGCATTAAACTATCCAACATTCTAACATGCCCTGTTCTAAGATGACTGTTGTTGAATACTGTGGCCAATGTAACCGGAAATCTCAGAGCTGTATAAATTGTTATGTGCCAGGAGTGAAGAATATTTTAGTCAGTTACTCCATTCTGGCTCCAGGTGCTGTATGTTTTTTTGTATTAATAAATGTATTAATGTTTTACCTCTATATATTTTTTAAAGAGCTTTGAGGTGATAAATATATAACACAACTTTGACAAAAATATCACTTGTACTCTTTATGTTCTTAGCCCTTAATATGCACTGCTTTCATAGCCACACATGTATCGATACAGGAGCGATTGCAGTCTCTTGCTTATCTCTTTGTTTACACCAAACCTTCTTTCATTACAACATAGAATTCTTGTCTGTTTGTCTACAAACAATGACTATTGTTTTTAATGAATATTGGCTATTTTCTGGAGGCGTGTAAAAGTATGTTTGTACGTTTCTTTTCCTGTATCTTGCAGTAAAGGCCTTTCTACAGGCGTCAATTTAGATTTGACTATTTCCACCATTTTGCGTGATTGACTCGTCAGCCACCCACTGCCATTTGCATGCACAGGGGATTGCCTTCATTTAACAATTTTCTTCCTCATGTGTGGGTACTGGCTCAGTGTGACAAGTGTTTGTGCGAGGTGTGTGTGTGTGTGTGTGTGTGTGTGTGTGTGGTGTGGTGGGGGGGGTGGCTTGGTACATCGCAGTAGGCGTCTGAGCCAATCACGTGACCCACTCAACCCTCTCGACCTGTTAAAAACATGCCACCCACCTCAAAGAGACAAACCAACTCAGACGCACACCTGCACGCGCTCACTTGGCGCCGCTCACCCATGAGATGGAGTCATTCTTAGGCATGGACCTGAAGCCGACTGGCCTGGATGACTAACATGCTATGATATTTATTGGACTTTCTGGAAAGGAAAAAAAAAGGTAATAGATGCCTTTTTGGTGACTTTTTAATTATTTATTTCTGCAGGTGTCTTTGATATTGTGTTTGACTTGGGCTGTTGTTAATTACCTTGGTTTATACAAGTTGCAAAGAATTGCGAGGGGTACGTGCCGCGGTGTGTACGTCGGGGGTTACTATATTTAAATGTGATGAGGGCGTATAATGAATGGAATTGTTGTGCTCTACATACATTATTAAGGACAAAGGGCATAGGGGGCCTTTGATGTTTTCCTATAATTGTTTCCCCTCTAGGTTAGAGGTTTCACGTAGCCCTGGTTCACCCATGTGCCAAACATGTGTAAGATATTTCAGACCTCCTCCTGTGCGCTTGTGTGGGTCTCGCTCTGTGTGTGTGTACATACTGTGTGTGTGTGTGTGTGTGTGTGTGTGTGTGTGTGTGTGTGTGTGTGTGTGTGTGTGTGTGTGTGTGTGTGTGTGTGTGTGTGTGTGTGTGTTTATTCTCTTAAAATAGTGAAGGGTATCTTGTTCACCATTCATATTTTATGATGTGTGCAGTAAATAAAAAGGGAGATATAAACATGAACTCCAGCGGTCCCACAGCAAAGACAGGCAAAGGTTCACAGAGAGGTGAAATAGACACGTTACTCTAGTTTAGGTGAGCCCATTCTTCTTCTTTTGTGTGTGTGTGTACGTGTGTGTGTGTGTGTGTGTGTGTGTGTGTGTGTGTGTGTGTGTGTGTGTGTGTGTGTGTGGTGGTGGGGGGGAGGTGTACTGATGTAGCCATTCAAACAAGCTGGAGGTTGCTTTCCACCTCTCTCCCTCCTCTCTTCCTCTCGTTTTTTTTTTTTTTTTTTTCCCTGTCCTCCTCTCGTCCCCCCCTCTCCCCCTCCCATTTTTGGAGGTGGTTCAACATTCCTCTGAGCTCAGGCTTTGTGTCCAGTGTGACCGGACCCGACTAACCTCTTTGAGACTACTCTGAATCGGTACCACGGGGGGACATGGGTGCCCGGGTGGGGTGATTGAAGAAGGTGGGGGATTTAGGGGTAGATGTGTGTGTGTGTGTGTGTGTGTGTGTGTGTGTGTGTGTGTGTGTGTGTGTGTTTGGTGGGGGTGCAGAAAGGGTATTCTCCTGCTGGTAGCAGAGCCACAGGAGAGAGCCTCTCAGATTATTGTTTTTTAATGACCCGCATATCCAGCCGATCATAAACACACTCAGAGCAATTACCACCAGGTGTTACGCCAGCGCCGCCTCTAACCTTCCTGTCCGCCCGGAATTAATTCACCACTTATTGTGCTTGTATTTGTTGACCTGGAAATGTAGACATAATTGATTAACAGTGATTTTAATCACACTATAAATATTTTTTGTGCCTTTCAAACAGAATGGCATTATTTATTTTCTTGGCAAATTGAAAACAGGCATTGAATGTTGTGGTACTCTCTTTTTTAATCTTATGTTTTTGTGGTCTTTTTTTGTTTGATTTTGTTTTCCAGAAGGGTTTGTGTGTGTGTGTGTGTGTGTGTGTGTGTGTGTGTGTGTGTGTGTGTGTGTGTGTGTGTGTGTGTGTGTGTGTGTGTGTGTGTGTGTGTGCACGCACGCGCATACGCGAGCTGCATTGTTCAGCTCTGTGCTGTGTGCTTGGGCTGTGCTGGGCTCCATGTGTTATATGCATGGAAGAGTTGAACTAGAGCCGTCCCTCCTCCCCCAGTTTGTTTGGATTAGGCGGTGCGCAGCCGGCGAAGTCGAGCGGAGGAAGCACCGAGCTCTAATGGCTCCGATGAAATTTCTGGAAACTGTTATTTATGTCCTTTTTACCCCCTTCTTCTTCTTCTTCTTCTTCTTCTTCTTCTTTTTCCTCTTCTTCTTCTTCTTTTTCTCCCCATTGCTTTATGGGCACTTACGGCAGGAATGCAGCTTCCCACCACCGCTATCACTTAGCCTTTTTTTTTTTTTTTTTTTTTTCTTTGTCAGGGGGAGTGCTCAGGACCTTATTAAATGCAACACAAATACCGCAAATCATAGTGTTATATTACGCCTCCTGAGTGTAGGGGGGTCTTCATGCCAACTTTATTTGAGGCACGATTACGGAATTAAAGGCAGGTTAGATTTATGGCAAACTAAATGAAACTGCTGTTGAAACTGTTATGCACAGCATGGACTGATGTTGTTTATGGTTAGGTCTGGTAATCTTTTGTGTGAAGAGGTAGATAAAGAAAAGACAGAGAGAGATAGAGAGAGAGAGAGAGAGAGAGAGAGAGACTTGAAAGAAATAATAAAACTTATTGAAATGGAGTGTAATACATCCTGCATATTGAGCTGGGTACTTGTTAAAGTGACGGGCCTAACCAGAAAGGAATTTGCTTGATGGATGAATTTCGTCCGTCTAATGGATGCAAGCACTTGAAAAATGAAAACATCGATCCAACCCCAGACTTTCCCATCCTCCTAATGAGAGCAGAAGAAAAGGAGAGGGAAAGAGAGGGAGACCTGCAAGGAAAAAAAAAGAAAGAAAGAAAAAAAATAAAAGATATGTTATAGGACATGAGAAAAAGCTTCTCTTCTTTTCTCTGTGGGCCTTGTGCACTGTCCCTCTCCCTCTCTCTCCCCCTCTACCCCCCCCCCCCTCTATTCCCCTCTTCCCCCATCTCTTAAATGATACGTGGCACATATGGGTATATACGGCCTTCGTCACACTCGAATGGCAGTCTTCCTGGTCTTATATTGTACAGCTGGAGGACAGCATTTCCCATGTGTCATTGCATGGATTTTCCAAAATGAATGTGCTTTTCACGTTTACCCCCGGCCATTTGGTCAGAGCCAACTTTCAACCTTGCCTTTGCTCTTGAAAAAAAAAAAAAAAAAAATCTAGTGTCAGGTCATAAGAAAATGTTTCTCTCCCAGTTGCCATGGACACGCCAGCATGCATAGCATGTCAGATGATTTTAATTTTTTATATTGTATTACAGAAAATTACATCATTATCAACATTATTTAAAAAGTGGTTCAATCACACTGCAGCGCCTTTAGCGTTCATGCAAATCATAATCATAACTCTTGCTAACAATGCATGCTTCGAAATCAGCATCTCAATATGAGGTATAAAAAATATTATTAATAATAGAAAAAAAAACACCAAAAATATGAACAGTACGAACAGTTTGGTTGCCATTGGTCACAATATTTTGCCCGACCTTTGATCTGTTGTCCAAATATTGCTGAAAGCAGTCTCACTGTACCCGTGGCGTCAGAAACGGCTGTGTTGGCGGCCCATTGATTCACTTCTCTGCTGCTTTGCACAAAGCTACTTAGCAAGCTTGTCCCTTGAACGCTAAGGGACAGGCTTGTCAAACAGCTGCTGTGGACGTGACCTTCAGACGGCCCGGCCCGGGATTGCTAAACTGTTGCTATACAGTGTGTGTACACTCCTTTGGGTTATTTTATAACATATGTTTTGGATACAGTAAAACCCTAAAGGCGTTTTCCTGTAGGAAAAAAAAAACACAATATTAAATGTTATTTATATTGATTGACAGCTCAGTGTTTAGTTACTTATTATCAATCACCCCCCCCACCACCCCCACCCTAATGATGCAGAGCTGTGCGTTCTGAAGGCTGCTCTATACAGTGTCTAATCAGTGCAGTGTGATGGAAACTCCAGATGTTTGTGTAGGACGTACGGTGCCTGATGGAGGCAACCGGTGAGGTAAGGTCCAGAGCCTAGAGGTGTGTGCATATGTGTGTGAATGTCCTCCACTTGCACGCATGCACATGCAGGCACAGGCACATACACACACACACACACACACACACACACACACACACACACACACACACACACACACACACACACACACACACACACACACACACACACACACACCTCGCCCCCTCACACTTCAGCACACATGGTGCTCTCATGGCACTGTGTTAATTAATCTGTATTAGAAGACCAGATTGTGCTCTCTTTCTCCCCCTCTTTTCACCCCCTTTCCCACTCTCTTTCTCTCTTTCTCTGTCTCTCTCTTCTCTCTTTCTCTCTCTCTACCCCACCACCACCCCTCCATCTCTCTGCTGGTTCAGCGGATGGCATCCGTGGATGACACCTATGAGGCAGCCACACTACATCAGGTGTGTGGGTGGAGAGGCTGATTGGGGTGTTGGTGTTTGCCTGTGTGTGTGTGTGTGTGTGTGTGTGTGTGTGTGTGTGTTTTTATTAATAATTTCCATAGTTTGCTGCAGAGGCAACCTACATTCATTTGCATGTTGCAATCGACCACCTTTTTATGTTAATTATTGAAAATTAAATATATAAAAAACTAGGCTGAACTGAAAAAATAGCAACAGAGTTAATTGAAATAAAGTCTGTGTAAAATTGTATCATCAGACAGGCAGTATGCTTCTAGTCTGTGTGAGAGTTTCTATATGCCAGCTAACCCCCATGCACTAGCACGTGTGTGTGTGTGTGTGTGTGTGTGTGTGTGTGTGTGTGTGTGTGTGTGTGTGTGCGTGCGCGCGTGTGTGTGTTTGTGTTTGTCCTCATGCAGAGCTTTTAGGGTGCACAGTTTTGACCTCTATCGCCCACAGGTTCTCAGCCCTCATACGCCCACACACAGCACACACACACACACACACACACACACACACACACACACACACACACACCCCTAGGCTCGTGCCCAACCAAAGACCAACAACAGCAGCCGTTAATTTGATCTGGCCGCCCGTGAGGTGACACAGGCAGGCAAACTGCATTTGCGTTAATGGCAGCCAAGCACAGTGGCCCGCTGGAGTGGCCCTGTAATGAGTAAATGGGCCCCGTCACAGATTTGCATCCCCCTCAAAGTGCACAGCAATGTAATTAAGGCACCAGGCTCGCGGCGCTCGCTCTGCGGCCTCCCTCTCTGGTTTGATCTTCATGATGGCTGTTAGTGCTGGGCTCATCATACACACATACGCACACACAACACACACACACACACACACACACACACACACACACACACACACACACACACACACACACACACCTGTTGCTGTTGTCCGGGTCCAAGCTGACGTAGATTATATGCAGCATAAAGTTGCCTGTACACTTGGATTGACCTTGAGAACCACATTGGAAAAGAAGCACACCCTGTACGCCACTTGCAGTCAAAACACAAAAGAAAAAGTCTGGTGTTCTTTCATTATGTACTTGTATAAACAGCAGTAAATCTGAATTCACACTCTACGTCTCCTCTGGAGCTGTCACAATATTTTGATTAAACCAGGAGAGTTGTTGAATTGCCCTCAGGTTGTTTTTTATTGGTTGAGGTTCATGCTTCCGATGAGCAATACATGGTGTTAGTCATTAGTCATAGTTGTGGTTTTCATTGGCATATCTCTAAACGACTTCTACACAGTGAAGGGGCTTGTTTTTTTTTTATAGGAACATGGGGTTTGTGAGTAAGGCACATCATAGGTAGTCATTCACCACAGGTGAGGGCAGCCTACATTTCCATCTTCTCCTCGCTTCTATCCTCTTGTCCTTTCTTCTCCTCTCTCTTCTTCTCTTCTCCTCTCTCCTCTCTTCTCTCCTCTCCCTGTGTCCTTTCATCACCTGTCTTTGAGTCCTCCAGTCAGTCGCGGTCTCTCTCATGCACCTCACCTGAGGACAGCACTTCTCTGTCAGCTTCAGCTGCGCCTCTCTCTCTCTCTCTCTCTCTCTGTGCAGATCACACCATGAGTGGCAGAGGAGAGAGTGCTTTACATACCATTCCTGATGAAAGTCATACCTACTGCATTCCTATCTAATGTCGGACAGAAGAACGAGGGCACTCGCACGAGAGAGAGAATTGGGTGGGTTTGGAGAGTTTTAAGGGTGAAAAAATACTAACTTACAGGCAGGTTTCGTTTTTTTTTTTTTTTTTTTTTCCAAGGGCTTTATCCAGTTCTGTAGTCAAGGACGGACAGACAAGCACTCAGACTTGTTTTTTTTTTATTATTTTATTTTATTTTTTTTCTGTTTTCTGTTTTGTTTTTCATTCCACACATGGAGATTTATCCATGTCTTAAGCTGCTCTGTGTTTGCAACAGACAAACCGCCTCAAGGAAAGTTGGTGCATTGGCTTAATTGCAAACAGCTTGTTTGTTTTATTACTTATAATAAACGATTAGAAAACAAAACCATAAAAGCAAGGATGCAGCAACCACACAAATACAGTTTTAGCCAAATAAATAAATAAGCATGTAAATCTGGGAAAGAAATAAGGCTTTCTATGTGTAGTAGTAGCCTTGTCTTCCCTCTGGGTGCACTGCAAAGAGGGTCCCGTGTAATTATAAGTGTTATATTTTCACTGACCTATGCTTACCCTCACATTATGTTTCTCTTGCAGCCCTAGATGTTACTCGCCCCGCTTCGCTTCTTAGATGTGCCTCTTTTTTATGATGGCTGGTTATGTTGGGTTGGTTGAAAACCCCAAAACCCGAAAGCCATGATGTATGTTGTTGTCTTTGGAGCGCTAGCCCAGTCCCTCAGCGCTTTAAAATAGTGTCGACATCAACATTTTTGCATGTTGCTCTGTTTTTCGTTTTTTTTTTTTTTCTCTCTCTCTCTACTTCGTTTGGTTTCGTTTCGTCTTTTGTTTCCTTGTTTTGTGCCTTTTCCCAGGGGACTGTGCTGACATTTGGAACAAAGTAAGCCTAGCCACTTGGGCTGGGCAGGCTGGTAATTAAGCGCACTGTCTGTCATATCAGCAGGAGCGGGCGACCCTTTAAAAACTCTCCACTCATAGCCTCATCTGTTGGGCCTCCGTGTATCTGTGTCTCTCTCTGTGTGTGTATGTGTGTGTGTGTGTGTGTGTGTGTGTGTGTGTGTGTGTGTGTGTGTGTGTATGTGTGTGTGGGTTGTGTGGTGCAATTTCTGTGTCTTCCAGCATGTTTACAAGGGAGCTTTGCAGAGTATCTCGCTCTTCGCACATTACAGTAATTTATCATGATTTGCTGTATGGTCTCCTATTTGTTTTTTTGTGCCATGAATGTTTAATTCCTACAAATGTATTTATAGTGCATTGTGTTTCTCAGTGTGGAGAGACTCTGGGTGATTACTCAGAGTAAACCTGAAGCATAGGACATCTTGCACATGAATTCAGGGCATAGTTTAGCAAAGTGTAAACTTGCTAAACTTTTTTTTCATTAGATCAGATCAAATTAGATTAGATTAAACTTCGTTATCATTACACATGTATAAATGCAAGGTAATAGAATATAGTTTAGCATCTAATCAGAAGAGCACCAAAGTGCAGTAAATCAGTATGTTCTATCAATAGCAGTCATGTACAGATAAGGGCAGTGTAAAGAGGTACGAATAATGTAGCAATAGAAGAGGTGGGAATACATTTGTATACATAAGGGCAGTATACTAGTAGTATACTATATGTAGTATGTACTAATGAATAGGTAGGCTATTTATACAGATGAACAGTGAGCAGTTACACAGAGTGTAATGAATTTGTGGTCAGATTCACATTCTTTTTCTTTCTTGGTTTCTTGGTTTTCTTGCTTCCTCTTTTTTTTATATGGTAGTTGAACTTTTTTTCTCCTCACTTTTTTCTTAATTCTGTGATTGGTAGCTGTCCCTGTCAACCTTGGCAAATGGCTTTACTCCATTATCAAAATTCAATTTAGGCCCTCCTCCTCCACCTCTCTCTCTCTCTCTCTCTCTCTCTCTCTCTCTCTCTCTCTCTCTCTCTCTCTCTCTCTCGGAGTGCGATGGGACATTAGATGAATCCACCTCTTTGCCGGCCTCATAAGCATCTGTCGGGGGGAGAGAAAATAGTCTTAATTGCGTTAGGCAAAGAGCTGGCATAGCGGGGCTGATGACAGCCTGGGGCGAAAGCCCCCCTCCCATCCACCCTCCTTCCATGCAGTACCAGTGCTTTGGCACCTCTGGTCGCCACTGACCCCTTGCTTGCTAATGCTCTCTGGACCTCTCGGACGGCTGGGTACCTCACACACACCACACACACACACACACCACACACACACACACACACACACACACACACACACACACACACACACATCATACTGCACTCATACTCGTACTCATACTCGTAGTCCCTTGTCTCTTCAGCAATACGGCCACGTTTGTCCCATTCAGCATACGCGGTGGATTAGGTGGGCTCACTTCTCTCATCCTTTTTCCAGGCCACGACAATTAGGAGTGCTTGCCTGTAGCGCCAGCGCTGAATGCCATCGACTCCCCAAGGCCTCGTGCGAGTGTTACCCGGGCGTCTCGCTCAAAAGCCCGAGTATGTATGCGCACGGCTCGCTGTTCTTACTAAACCCCCAGGCATTGCTGCCAGCTCCCCACGCTTGGAGCGACTGGACCTCGGCCACCTCTTCATCGGTTCCCAGAGTCACCTGCCGGCCACTTGTCATGTGACGGCTTTATTTTTGGTCCAGACATTGTGGTTAGCCTCAGGAAATGAGTGCAGGGAAGAGTTAGCCTGTGTGTGTGTGTGTGTGTGTGTGTGTGTGTGTGTGGGTGTGTGTGTGTGTGTGTGTGGGTGCGCACGTGCATTGTGTGTGACCATGCACACAGTTAGCTGTGCAAATTTCCACAGAAGTTGGTGTGTGTGTTGTTGTTGCTTTCCATGCAACAAGGATGCTGTGTGTGTGTTTTTTGTCGGTGGTCTATTTAGCATAAATTCCTGTGCTGGGCCTCAGCTGAGGAGCGGTGAAGAGGGCCGCACTAATCCAGCAACGTTGTCATCCTTCCCCCTCTTCGCCCGCTCTCCATTCAAGGGTATTTATCCAATCCAGCCCAAGAGTAATGCTCCACTTTCACCCTCATTTAGTGGCCAAAAGCACCTCCTGCAAATGCCTGAACGAAACACCAGCGTTTAAACACTCAACATTCAAACGCTCCTCGTCTTTTCTCTCTCCTCCCTTCTTCTCTTCTTCTCTGCCTTGGAGTTGTGTAAAAGAAGCAGCTGCTGTTTAGGCTGAGACTTGACCCTTGACCTCTGCCTTTAGTGTGCACAACCAGCCTCGGGTCATTAGTGCCAGACGGGCCCTCTCATTCTGTTTCTTATTCTTTTTTTTTATTCCTTTCTTTTGTCTCAGCCCCGCCGTCCTTCGAGCCAATTAATTGTTTTGTTGTTGTTGTTGTTGTTGTTGTTGTTGTTCTCTTGTTTTCTCTAAACCTCGCTCTTCTCTCCAGGAGAGAAAAAGCAAATGTTTACTGTCTTTAAACATATTTAAACACCAGAGAACACCGTCTTGACAGACCGAGGCTTTTTAGAAAGCTCAAGCCTGGCATCATTTTTGCACCTTGAAATGAATGTGTCTCACGTCTTGTGGCGTTCAAAGGCACAGTGTCACCCTAGGTTAGCAGTGAGTGGGCCAAACACCGCCATTGTATTGTAGTCGCTTTGAGTCAGTGTGCTCGACAGTCAGATTTGCGTATTTGCGTTTCCTTCGTAATTGTGTGTAGGAGGGAGGGCCACTCTTTACCTGTTGGTTAAGTGGAAGGGTGGGGTTGTGGGTTGAGGGATAGATCTGGGTTTGGTATTCAAACTCCTAATCTCTTTTGGCATCCCGCAGCTTATGGCCAAATCCATCCATCTGTTTTGGATGCTGGAGATGGAGGCTGCATAATTCATAAAGGCAGTTTTATGAGGATGGATATCTCTATCGCTCAGTGGTTTTTCTCGTCTTTCCCGTTTTTAACACACTCACACACACACACACACACACACACACACACACACACACACACATGCATGTAAGCATGTGTACACACACACACACACACACACACACACACACACACACACACACACAGATGTGTGTGCATGTACACACACATACACACACAGATGTTTGGTAATCTGAATTTGATTAGTTGTAACAAAGGTTGTGCTGAACTCTCTCTCTCTCTCTCTCTCTCTCTCTCTCTCTCTCTCTCTCTCTCTCTCTCTCTCTCTCTCTCTCTCCCTCTCTCTTTCTCTCTTTCGCTCCCTCCTCCTTAATCCTATGGGTTACAGAGGAAAAGGAAAAGAAAGGCCAGCCCACCCCCTCCATCTTCTCTTTCTTTTCTCTCCCATCATCCTCTCTCCTTTCCCGAAAAGCGATACGGCAGTGCCACCGACTTCAAAGGCTCCAGCCAGGTTGGAGAGAATAATCAGGGATCCTCCACCCCTCTCTTGAGTCGACTCTCTTCTCTCTTTCCCTCCCTCCCTCCCTCCCTCCCCGGCAGCTTTGCCCCTCGCTGGCTGGGAAGAAAGGCGGGGGAACGGGAGCGGAGGAACCTGGAGCGCCTCAGCGTCTCCCACTGCCTTCAAGTGGGCATCACACACACGCAGTGGCCAGATGGCAGGGCTCTCATACTGTTTAGTGAGGGGAAAAGTATTGAGGGTGTAAAAATTGTCAGTTTGAGATTTTTTTTCCTCGTCTTCTTTTTTTCTTTTTTATCTCCCATCTTCCCACTATTTCCGCAACATTTGTTGTTTATTTTGTGTCAACCCCCAGACGATAGCGCTATTTTTCTATCCTGTTTTTTTTTTTTTTTATTATTGTAATGTATTTTTTCATTCAGAAATTTCATCTGTAACTAGTTTAGACCATAAGGACAGATCGAATTAGAAGTTGTTCAGGTGTGTGTGTGTGTCTGTGTGTGTGTGTGTGTGTGTGTGTGTGTGTGTGTGTGTGTGTGTGTGTGTGTGTGTGTGTGTGTGTGTGTGAGAGAGAGAGCAGTTGAGAGAGTTGACTTTAGCTTTAGCTCAGTGCTTTTACCTTCTTTTACAATTACTTCAAAATAGTTTAAAGACAAAAGATCGGAGATTTGTATAATTATTATATAGTATATAGTATACTATATTAAAATAGTAATTAAATTCATCAAATCCAAATCAATATTGTAAGGAATATTAACACAGCTTAATTTCAATATGTTTTATCTTCTTTATTATTTTAACCTGCAATTTGTACAACCAAGTTATTATTATTGCTATTATTTGTTAAATTGTTAATTTGCTATTATACATTTTTCATACAATTTTACAGTATGCATGTTCCTTAACTTTTATTAAGCATTTTTATTTTTATGTTTCTGTTTCTGTTTGTTTTAGTTTCTTACACTAGACCAGTAAAGAAAATATTATTAAAGTTCATTCCTATTCTTAATCTTAATGTTATTCTTTTTACAGTAAGCATTTTAACCCCATATGTAATTCTGTCCAATATTAGTTGAATGCATAGTTGCCCATACCCATGCCATAATCCCCCCTGCAGTAATCACAGTCATTCCCCTCTGCATTAGAGCTAACCACTGCGCTGGCCAAGCCACCATTTACTTTTAAGGGTTTCCATTTAAAAAAGATCCATTCCAGTGCCATATTTCTGGTCTCCAGGCCTCAGCTCAACGCCTATACTTAGACATGTTTGACCTTATGAAGATAAGAAAATAATGACCGTAGATCTGCAATCTCCAATTTTCTTTGGATTAAGGCAGGTAATTAAGCGCTCTAATTGCACACTGTTGCTCGTTTAAACACTTGTTATTATAATAATTGCCGCTGGAGTTTTTCCAGAGCCGTGGGTTCTTGCTTTAGCGGCGTGCCTGAAGGATCAGGAGGGGGAAGATTTACGGTGTCGCGCCAGCCAGCTAGTCTTCACGGCTCTGCAGCTGTGTGCCCCAGAACCCAGCAGCAGCCTCAGAAATCAAGGAGACAGCAGATAATGTCAGAAAGAAAGGAAGAAAGAAAGAGAGAAAGAAAGAAAGAAAGAAAGAAAGAGAAAAAAAAGAAAAAAAGAAAGTGCAACACACAAAGAGTAAAGGAGTTTTTCAGAGACAGAAGGAAAGCTAAAGAAGGGCCAGACAAATAGCAGGTGGAAATAGTAGGCTGCTGCCGCTGCTGATACAGACAGTGCAGAGAAAGAGATGCTGTGGATATGGAAGGGACAAAAGAAAGTAATAAAATTGCGAGATGGCATTGCAACAAGTGTACAAAAAGCAGCCCTGTGAGTCCACTGCGCTGACAGCGTTTATGTAATCAAAGCTGGCCATCTGGAGCAGAATCAAACTAATTTGAGGCGCGGGACAAAGGAGGAGGCTCGGGCGGCGTCTCGGTGGCACATTGATATTCTGGAATGCCAGAGTGGCACTGGAACAAGCGAAGCTAATGGGCAGAGCTCCTCAAGACTAAGGGCTCCGCGGGGGGAACACAAAGGCTGCATGCAAGCAGCGGCACAGCAAGGTGATCCACTGCACAGGAGAGAGGCCCAAACAGGCCCAGAGAAAAGCAGAGGAGACAGGAGAGCTTTCTCAGGAACAGACATGCAGTACATGCAGCACATGTGACACACATATTCAGCAGTATGAATTCATACAGTATTGGATATGGATACTAGCGGAATATTTTACAGATGAATACAGTCGAGAGAGGAGGTCCCATTACACACACAAACACGCAGACCCACACACACACATATGTATACATACATGCATACATACGTACACTCCATAGATGCATAGTTACATACAGTAGGCTACATACGTAGATGCATACTTAATTACATACATACATGCATATACGTACACTGTACATATGCTTTCAGAGGATTAGACAAACATTCAGTATACAAAACAGTAGATATACAATGCATATGTAATGAATATACAATGAATACATGAATATAAGTGGATGGGTAGTATGTCTGGTATTCTTCCCATTCTTCCGTGTTTTTTTTTTTTTGTTGTTGTTTTTGTTTTTTTTTACCATTTGTACATTCTAACTAAATAAGGGAACAAATGCTGCCTGCTCCCGGGGCCGAGCGTCATTTGTAGGTGGTAATGGATTACAGGGGTGGCCAAGTGCTTAGAAGCCGCCTTGTTTGTCTGGGATGAAGGAGAAACTAATTACTCTGTAAAGCAGAATGAAGAAGAAGGTGAACAGAGACAAAAAAAAAAAAAAAAACATGGGCACCTATGAATCACAGCGGAAAAAAGTAAATTAATAAGCCCCTTTCAACCATCAGGCCTATTTCACTGAAAGTAATTACACCGGTCTCTACAACTCGTGAAGCTCTTTCTCCCCCCTCATTTTTTGCCTTAATCACACACAAAGACACTATAATCATACAAAAGGACCTTAAAAAAAGCATACCTTGTCACCGTTGAGATACAAAGTAATTAATGGAGAATTCTCATTAGAACATTTTTTTTTCTTTAATTTGGTAGCCTGGGAGAGCAGAGTTTGTGTTTGTGTGTGTGTGTGTGTGTGTGTGTGTGTGTGTGTGTGTGTGTGTGTGTGTGTGTGATGGGTGGTTCTGTGGTGTGAGGTGCAGGACCCATGAGGCCAGTGATATGAAAGATGGATGATACCACACACAAGTGCTGTTTTCTCTCTTTTTTATTTCTGTGCATCCGCAGCTCAGAGTCCTCTGTGCCGCTCAGGCAACCACCAATCCCCTACCCACACACACACACACACACACACACACACACACACACACACACACACACACACACACGCACAGACACAGACACACACACACATACACGCACACACACACACACACACACACACACACATACACGCACACACACACCACGCACACGCACACACACACACACACACACACACACACACACACACACACACACACACACACACAGACATACCTGTACGGCATTCACATAAACACACTCTGGGCTCAAAATTTGGGACACGCACAGTGTCCTCTGCGTGTCTGTGTCTGTCCTATCTGTGTGTTTGTGTGTGTGTGGTGGATGTGTGCCCCAAGTGTGACTCTCATCCATAGCGGCTTTAGCTCGCGGAATCACTTAGCTCAAACCTGGTGGCAGTTGTGATGGCCCAGCTGACGTGTGTGTGTATGTGTGTGTGATAGAGTAGGTGTGTGTGTGCGTGTGTGTGTGTGTGGCTGTGGCTCGTGCTGAGAGTGGAGTGCAGAGGTGACAAAAAGGCTCTGACATACTCACACACCTCACACCGGCCTGTCAGGCTCCTCCACTGCCCCGCACAGCTTGGCACCTTTGCTCCCCCTATTTCTCCCTTCCTCTGTCCATGCATTTCTATTTCTCCCTCCTGCTCTCTGTCTCTCTCACTCACTCACACACGCACACACACACACACACACACACACACACACACACATACACAACACACACACACACACACACACACACACACACACACACACACACACACTCCTCTGCTATGTGTGGCTCTCCACCTTTCACCTCTTATTATTCTATTCCTTTTGACTGTCAGTCTAGATGTCTGTCCCATTTTATCAATTCAATTCAATTCTCTCTCTCTCTCTCTCTCTCTCTCTCTCTCTCTCTCTCTCTCTCTCTCTCTCTCTCTCTCTTCCTGGTGTGTGTTCTGAGGGGGACAGACGAGACATCGTCAACATCATCACATGCCCCAAAGTTTCGTACCTTATGCGTTGTGGCCTTCGTCTACTGGCCCTGACATGTTGCCCCACCCTAATGGAGGTCCTGCGTTGTTTCGACGGTCTCTCTCTCTCTCTCTCTCTCTCTCTCTCTCTCTCTCTCTCTCTCTCTCTCTCTCTCTCTCTCTCTCTCTCTCTCTGTCTTTCTCTGTGCCCACGGTCATTCCACTGCCTCTCGCGCCCCAGAGTGCCCCAAAATATCACAAGCGTTCACCCCACTGCCACCAGGCTCCCCGCCTCGCGCCCCGGATCGGCGAGATTAATTACCCTCCCTATATTTAGAGCTCCTAAATACAATGTTTTAAAAGGGGGAAGAATGGAGGGCAGAGAAACAGAGAGGCGGTGAAGGACAGAGATAGATGGCAGAGAGTTAGAGAGAGGGAGAGAGAGTTGGACAGAGAGAGAGAGAGAGAGAGTTAGAGAGAGAGAGAGAGAGAGAGAGAGAGAGAGAGAGAGAGAGAGAGAGAGTCGCTCCTCCAGGGCAGAGGAAGAGTCTGTAAGGAGAGGGAAATGGGAACTAATTGAAATAGTAAAGGTTGGAGCTGTTGTTGTTGTTGATGTTGTTGTCATTGTTGACAGAATTGGAACTTGCTAAACAGATCTCACTTCTTTGTTCATGTTCTTTGTTGCTGTTGCTCTGTAGCAGTTGCTGCCATTTGTGTGTGTGTGTGTGTGTGTGTGTGTGTGTGTGTGTGTGTGTGTGTGTGTGTGTGTGTGTGTGTGTGTGTGTGATGAGGTTGCTGCAAACTAATTCATCTTGCATACTAACCATTGTGTGTTTGTGTGTGTGTGTGTGTGTGTGCAATGGTTAGTATGCAAGATGAATCAGTTTGCAGCAACCATATCACACACACACACACACACACACACACACACACACACACACACACACACACACACACACCTACACACACACACACACACACACACACACACACACACACACACACACACACACACACACACACACACACACACACAATTCTCTCTTAAGATGTCCACCGAAGAGTAGTTTGATACAGTCCTGTGGATTTCCCTGTGTTGAGTCAAGTGTGTGAGCTCAATACTCAGTGGTCAGGCAGGGGCATTGATTTTTCTATCACATAGATGGGTTGATGGAGGGCTTTTATTTGGTTCAGAGACAATGATATCTCCAGCATCCTCTCGCAGTTCATCCTCCCCCACTATATTAAACGCTTGATCACCACGGCATAACCTCAAGACGAAAACGAGGGGAAATCCACATTTAGTGCTGTGTGACCGACTTTTGTCTCTGACTGCTCTCTGAAGTTTCTTTCACACACACACACACACACACACACACACACACACACACACACACACACACACACACACACACACACACACACACACACACACACACACACCATGCCCCCCTCCTCCATTCACCACAGAGGAGAGGCTTGCAGTATGGCTGCTGGTGCTTTTATCACTCCCCGATTACAGGTCTGTCCTTGGCAGTACAGAGTGTATGAGATGAGGTATCTCTGTTAAGACCCCCTCTACTGCTAGTCTGTGTGTGTGTGTGTGTGTGTGTGTGTGTGTGTGTGTGTGTGTGTGTGTGTGTGTGTGTTTTCTCTTCTTGGCCATAAAACCTTCTCCCCGCCTCTCTGCTGGCTCCACTTCAGCATTGTTTTTCACCACCATGTCTGTGTGTCCCGAACACAGAGAACATCTTAGAAGGAGGATTGTTCTAGAAGCATCTGCACTCCAAGTACTCTCTGAGTACTGAGAGCTCGG
>JAODXP020000004.1:2747487-2762487 GCA_027497455.2 Sardinella longiceps
AGGTCACGTGACGCAATGCGAGGAAAGGCTGCCTAGAATTGTGCTCCGCGAGGCTCTGCTGTAATTATCATTTTAAAATTAATTTAAAACCAGAAATAAATAGTCGGCTTGTGAGAATAGCATTAGAAGTTCTTAAAAATGTCAAGAGGCTCGAAACCACCCGCCGGTGGCGACATTAAAAAGCTTTTGCGTTCGCAGAATGGGGGCGATAAAGATGGCGGTGCTAATGCTACATCCAGTAGCCACGTCTCTCAGGATATAAGCCAGGATATTAGCAATATTAACGCAATTTTGACAAAGATCTCCACCGAAATAGAGGGACTGGCAGAAATTCGCCGGACCACTGCGTCAACCGAGGCTAAAGTCTCCACTTTAATCTCACGAATTGATGAAATGGAGAGGCGGGTAGAATACCTCGAATCAGTGGATAAAGACTTGCAAGCTAATCCTCTCGCTAACAAGAAGGATGTTGAGGCCATTTGGGAGAAATTGGAAGATATGGAAAATCGATCAAGACGCAACAATGTTCGTTTTATTGGATTCCCAGAAGGAGCGGAAGGGACCGAGGTGGCCAAATTTGTGGAGGATCTGATACCGGAGTTGCTTAGCATCGAGGAGACGGTGGAGATTGAACGAGCACATAGAGTACCCTCCCAACGCCCGCCGATAGGAGAGAAGCCACGTCCAATTCTGGCGAAGTTTCTTCGATCATCCGACAGGGATTTAGTGCTACGAGCGGCCAGGAACAAGGGGAAGCTGACCTGGGACAACAGCAACATCATGCTCTTTCCGGACTTCTCCCGGTCTACAATGCTGAAGAGGGATAAGTTTAAAGACTGTAAGAAGAAGCTGCATGACCGGGGGGTGAGCTTTCGACTGGTGTATCCCGCTACATTGAAGGTCAGGTGCGAGGACGGCGAGAAGTCATTTTCTTGCCCGAAGAAAGCCATGACTTTTATTGACAGCATGTAATGATCGTGAGTATTTAGGGAGATGAAGGCGAGAGTAATGGACTCATAACTTAGACTGCCATTATACTTGTGTGCTGACTGACGAGGTTTGACGATTTTGCTCAGTTTAATATTACTAAAAGGACGCGACGTCACTATGGTTCTGGTTGAATGAATGCTAACAGTGGAGCCAGCGGGCCCATAAGAGGGAGACTCGTAGAGGAGTCATGGACCACAGCGAGGTTAACGTAATGGGTAACAGGATATGCAGAGTTCGGGTTCTAATGCATATTCTATGTGTCAGGGTTTTTTGGGGTTGTTTTTTGTTAAGTCACCAATGCAGTGTTTTGTTTCAAGATCTTGGTTGTAAGCCATATGCAAGTTCATTTTTTGTTAGTGCTAAATATGTCTAAGACGAGTAATATGCGTCTCTTTACATGGAATGTTAAAGGGTTAGGGAATCCAGTGAAGAGGAAAAAAGTAATGTCAAGCATTAGGAAAGATAAATGTGATGTGGTATTCTTGCAGGAAACCCATCTTTCGCCAACAGAGTCTATCAAACTCTGTAGTGGTTGGGTTGGTCATGTTTTTTATAGTGAAGGGACTAGCAATAGTAGGGGAGTTGCCATACTTATTAATAAAAATTTACAATTTAAATGTATCCAACAAACAAAAGATAATTCAGGAAGAATCATTATTGTATTGGCAGAAATTCAGGGGCAGACTGTTATCCTGGCAAATATATATGCTCCTAATGGAGACGATCCTTTATTTTTTCTAGATCTGGAGGGGAGGTTTAATGCTATGGGTAACCACAACATTGTACTGGGTGGAGACTTCAACTTACTGATGGATCCTGTGTTAGACCATAGTGGGGGTGCAGTGGGTAGGTCTCCACGAGCAAGCCTTACTCTGCAACGAATGTGTAAAGCTTTGGGGTTGGTGGACATTTGGAGGATCTTAAATCCCAGTGGGAGGGACTACACTTTCTTTTCCCCAGTCCATAAGATATACTCAAGGATAGATTATTTTTTATTATCAAAGCCTCTGGTACCTTCAGTGCTTGCCTGCTCAATAGGAAATATAATCATTTCCGATCATGCATCTGTTTGTTTAGAAATCCAGCCCTATTGTGAAAGACAGCGTTCTACTAGATGGCGGCTTAACTCCTCCATCTTACAAGATCCTGACAATATGATATGGATGAAGGCAGAGCTAGATTTATATATTGCGACTAACTGGTCCACAGGTACATCTATGGGTGTGGCCTGGGAGGCTCTGAAAGCTGTCATCAGAGGTCGCATTATTTCAATTACTTCATCCATCAAGAAAACAAAAGCTAAAGAACTTCTGGAATTGGAAAGGAAAATTAAATGCTTAGAGGCAGAGCTAAAGAGACGGATGTCTAACAATATTCTTAAGGAGTTAACACAATTAAAGTACCAGTACAATACTATCTTGTCTAAAAAAATTGAATTTCTATTATTTAAGGCAAGGCAAACCTTTTTTGAGTCAGGGGACAAAACAGGGAAGCTGCTTGCCAGGTTAATTAAAGAAAGAGAGCAGGTCTCCACTATTCCAGCGATCAGGGCGTTAAGTGGAGATACCTTAACATCAACTGGAGATATTAACAAGTGTTTTAAGGAATTTTATATGGGCCTTTACAGTTCTACATCTACCTCAACAGAGGAAGAAATGCTTGCTTTTCTTGACCCATTAGAACTGCCTAAATTGTCTGAAAGGCAGAAACAAATTCTAGATGAAGACATTACGGTAGAAGAGATTATAGAAGTGATAAAAGCACTGCCTGCAGGAAAATCGCCTGGTCCCGATGGCTATACTGCAGAGTTTTTTAAGAGCTTTGCAGCGGAGTTAGCCCCACTGCTGCTAGATCTATATGCAGAATCACTGGAAAAAGGGATATTACCTCAAACTATGAGACAGGCACTCATTACCTTGGTTCCTAAAAAAGGGAGAGACCCCACAGAATGTAAAAATTTCAGACCAATCTCTTTGATCCAGTTGGATGTAAAAATTATATCAAAGATCTTAGCTAACCGTTTGAACAAAGTCATAACGTCTTTGATTCACCCTGACCAAGTTGGGTTTATTAATGGCCGCAGTTCTACAGATAATGTAAGGCGCTTTATTGATATAATGTGGGCTGTGTCAGATGAGCAATCCCCTGTGGCAGCCATTTCTTTAGACGCCGAAAAGGCTTTTGATATGGTTGAATGGGGCTATTTGTTAAAAATACTGGATATATATGGGTTTGGTAGTAAGTTTATCAAATGGATTCAGTTACTTTACAATCAACCAGAAGCTGCGGTTCAAACCAATGGACTCATATCAGACTATTTCACCCTAGGGAGAGGAACCAGACAAGGCTCACCCCTATCACCCTTGTTATTTTGCTTGGCATTAGAGCCTTTGGCAGCTGCTATAAGAAGGGCTACTGACTTTCCAGGAGTAAGGGCAGGGGGTGAAGTACATAAACTTCTGCTTTTTGCAGACGATATTTTATTATTTGTCTCTGAACCAGGTCGGTCAGTGCCTGCTCTTTTGAGAATAATTAATTCATTTTCAAAGTTTTCAGGATATAGGGTGAATTGGTCTAAATCAGAGGCGCTCCCTTTAACAGCTTACTGCCCACCCTCAGCCTTCCAACCAGGCGCATTTCAATGGCCCAGTCAGGGTATAAGATACTTGGGCATACTCTTTCCACCACAGCTAAAAGATCTAGTTAAGGTAAATTTTGATCCATTACTAAATAAAATTGATTGTGATACCAGTAGATGGGCAACACTAAAGTTATCAATGGTTGGTAAGGTTAATGTGGTTAAAATGAACTGTGTCCCTAAACTAAATTATTTAATTCATTCTATTCCTCTGGAGATTCCCATGACTTACTTTACATGGTTTGATAGGATAGTGAAAAAATTTGTTTGGAATGGTAAGAAGCCCCGCTTACATATTAAAAAACTACAAAGACCTGTTGATAGAGGGGGTTTAGGATTGCCTAATATGTTATTTTATTATTACGCCTTTAGTTTGAGACATCTAGCCCACTGGTCACTCCCACCAGAGAGGGCTCCACCCTGGTTCTGTATTGAACAAACTATTGCCCCTGTGCCACTACTCCAGTGTCTCTCAGTTAAGCTCTCAGGGGCAATCAAAAGTCATCCAATATTCTCCAACATGAAAGGGATATGGAGTAAAATTACCAGACTGTTTAATCTAGATCCTTTTCTAAATGTGTACTCTAGTATCTGGTTAAATCCCAAATTATGTATTAACAAATCCCCTGTGTGGTGGAAGGATTGGAGGGAGAAGGGTATTGCTACTCTGGGTGATTTATACTCCAACAACACTTTGAAATCATTTGATGAGTTAAGTCATCAATATGGGATCCCCAAGTCACATTTCTATAGGTACTTACAGCTACGCCACATGTTAATGAGCATTTTTGCTCATTCTGCTCCAAAGACAGCTGGACTACTTGAGGACATACTGAGATACTATAGGCAAGGATTCAAGGCCTCTAGGTATTATTCTATGCTGAATCAGACAACTGGGGATGGAGGCTTGCTAGCACTTAAAAATACATGGGAGAGAGACCTTGGTTTGAGAATAGAAGAGGATGAGTGGCTAAAGATCTGTAAGAACATAAAAACTATGTCTAGGGATGCAAGAGTGCGTTTGATGCAGTTCAAAATCCTGCACCGCTTTTACTGGACCCCCTCTAGACTGTTCAGACTAGGTCTGATTGAGAACTCAAACTGCTGGCGGTGCAAATCTGCAGAGGGCTATCTATTACATACACTATGGTCCTGTGATAAAGTTCAGCAGTTCTGGTCATGGATTCACAGCTTTATTAGTGAGATAGCAGAGATTCCAATACAATTCTGCCCCAGACTTTTTGTTTTGGGAGATGACTCTGTCCTAACAGAGGGGAGTAAGCACATTAAAAGCTGGATCCAAACTAGCATTATGACAGGAAGACAGATATTACTCAGGGAATGGAAGACTGAGGGGGTGCCCTCAACACAGGAGTGGTCTGCTCAGTTGGCTAAAGTGGCAGCCTTGGAAAGGTTGTCATGGAAGTCATTTGGTAGACTTGAGGTTTATTATAAAAAATGGGGGAAATACCTATCTTTCTTGGAGGACAAAACATCAGATGTATGAGTAGAGAGATGCATTCTTTTATTTATTTATTTTTTATATCCTATTATTTTATTGTTTGTTCTTGTTTCATTTTATCTCATTGTGCATACCTAGCTACTGTGATATGAGAACTACATTTATGTACAGCCAAGAATCATTTGTAAAGTTGGGTTTTTTTGTTTTGTTTTGTTTTGTTTGTTTCTGGGTGGGGGGTGGAGGGGGGTTAAATGTGTTGTATGCCTACTATGAATGTATATGGTTTCCTGAGTGCCATATTAATACAATAAAAAAAAATGTTAATTACAAAAAAAAAAAGATTTCATAAAATTGACAAAAAACATAGAGATTAAGAACACAAAAGATAATTGTTGTGTGTAGAAACTGATTTCACACACAAACACACAACACACAGTGACACACACACACACACACACAGACTATATAATCTGGTTGACGGTAGGCACAGAGAGAGTCATTGAGGTACAAAGGCACAGTATTACTGTACCTCCTCACATTCACCAGGGGTTCTGCCAATGGTGTCTATTTACGTAGGGACTGCTAAAATACACGTTTGAGTCAATGTAGAACATCCCACACAACACATTTGCATTTGGCTTTAACACATACACACACATACTGTATGTGTACACTTACACACGTGCACGGGACACACACACACACTCACACACATACCCTCATGCTGTGCTCATTGAAGCGATATGACAGGGCCTTAAAAAAAGATCCCCCGTTCTACACATGTGTATATTTAGCATCAGTGCTGCCTCTCCTGAATGGGCAGGAAATACAGAGAATGATGCCGTTGTGGCCAATTGTGAGGGGCCAGGTTCCAACTGCGTAAGAGCCAGGCCTTTCTGTCTTTCGTTCAGGCCTTCATTCTCTCTTCCTCTCCTCCTCTTCCTCACCCTCCTCTTTTTCCTCCCCTCCCTCCATCTCTTTTTCTCCTCTGTCTTTTTGTCTCCTATTCCTGCTCTAACACTGGCAAGATGTGCGGATCCTCGGCATTCAGTTTTATTTATGCTATCTTTGGATGTTAGCACCAGCAATTCCAGGACTATGAAGGAAATGGTTTGACACACGCACACACACACACACACACACATGCACACACACACACACACACACACACACACACACACACACACACACACACACACACACATACACACACACAAACAAACACACACAAACAAACACACACACACACAGTTTTATGTCTAGAGATAGAGACAGGAGGGAAATGTTGGCCAAGAAACTGCCAGATTCCCATTGCCCCGCCAAAAAAAAAAAAAAGAAAGACTCGGATATCTCTCTTGGGAAATGATGGGGAGTGTTTGTTTTTCCCACTGCTTTCATTCACTCCGTCTTTATTTTTGCCGTTTTTTCCCCTCCCCTAATGTGGACCGTCCGTTTGATTTCTGGGATGCCATGGAGCAGAAAACTGTGATTAGGCACGCTTTGCTGCTCTGCAAGTCCCTGTCTCTCGATGCCATCCAGTTGTGGACATACTCCGTTTCACCAACAACCAAACAGAAAGAAAAAAACAATCCCTCCATCAGGCTTTTCAATTTTCCATCTCGTCTTTACTTGTAATCAAAAACATAAGCCATAAACTTACATCCATATGGGCTCAATATTGATTCCCTCTCGCATTCTACTACACACACACACACACACACACACACACACACACACACACACACACACACACACACACACACACACACACACACACACACACACAAGCACTTGTGTATACATAAACAGCAGGCTTCATTTACAGTGCCTGTAGACTAGAGAGGGGTTGTTTTCCACGAGAAAGCAGCTGTGTCTGTGTAAACAGTGTTTTGGGAAGGAAAACTCTGCCTGTGTGTGTCTTACTCCTTCAATGAAGCCATAGGCCTTGACCACCCCTCACACACACGCTCAAAAATACACCCCCCTTTTTTTTCTGGGAAGAAGAGATTAATCTGTCTGCGATTTGTGAGAATTAAAGAGTTTATCAGGTCACTGTCTGCCAGAGACCCCAGGTCCAGCTCAACACACACACACACACACACACACACACACACACACACACACACACACACACACACACATACACACATATACACTCACTCACTCACTCGCACACACACACACACTGAATTAGACTGGATGAGTTGTGCTGATCCAGGCTGCCACCGCCAGAACCAGACTCAGAGAGGGTAAAAGTGGAGAATGAGGTGCAGTTTGTTAAAGGGCAACTTCAGTCATTTTCAACAAGAGCTCTATTGCTCAAACTACTTGAGATTAGCCAATACTGATGCAAGATGCAAGACATTTTGGCACAACCACATAGGCTTCCTTCCTTGAACAGAGAATAATCACTTACAACTAGCCCATGGGGGCGGAATTTTGAACTGTAACATCTTTAACATCTTAACATACACCACATGTTTATGACTATGAAACATCAACAGACACCTTACAACACAGAACTGTGAAAAAGTGATTAAACTGTTTGTTTATGCAAGCAGCCAAACATTGTTTGTTTACGAAACGGTTTTGTAAACACTGCATAAAAACACTATTTTAACCACTTTGTCAGACTTTGTAGTCATAAACACTACAGTGGTGTGTTGTGATGTGTCATAGCTTTTGGGGTGATATTTGGAGCATGTTTATATGTGGAAACACAGTTTAAAAATCTGTTAGGGCTTATTCTCTGTTCAAGGAAACCTATATGGTTGTGCCAAAATGTTGTGTCTCTAGTATTGGCTAATCTCGAGTAGCTTGATCAATAGAGCTCTTGTTGAAATTGACTGAATTGCCCTTTAAGTGTGTGTGTGTGTGTGTGTGTGTGTGTGTGTGTGTGTGTGTGTGTGTGTGTGTGTGTCGTCATTATTGTCTTTTCCTGGAGCACTTTTTACTCTACTGCTTTTACCCCCCCAACACAAAAATAAAAACATTTTGGTGATCTTTGTAACGGACAGGACAGAAAGAATGCCATCCAATCATTTTGAGAAGGCCCATCACTCACTATGATTGAATGATGATATGTCTATCAAACTCAATTCCATTCCATCCTCTGCGGTCATCCTGTACTCTGAATGCGTGACTTTGGTGGGAGGTCTGAAGATGGTGTATTGCGAAATGTAGTTAAAACTAGGAAAGCATTTTTTCAAATTAATGTTTTTCCAGGAACTCCTACAATACCTTAGCCTCACACACACACACACACACACACACACACACTCACACTGATTGTATCAGGCATGTGACTCAGATGTTTTTAAGGTGCAGAGCAGTGCAATCTTGGATACTGGTTGAGTCACCAGACACTCTTCACACAGCTCAATGTGAACGTAACATATATGCTTGTTAGTGTGTGTGTGTGTGTGTGTGTGTGTGTGTGTGTGTGTGTGTGTGTGTGTGTGTGTGTCAGCCCTGAACATGCACCCCCACCCCACATACACATACACTCTCTCCCTCTATTTCCATCTCTTTCTCTCTCACACACACACACACACACACCCCACAACACTTAAAAGTCCTTTTGGAGCAACTTATATCATTTGGAGACTGATTTGGCGGTGGTAATGGTGGCGTGGTTGCGTGGGTCGTGGTGAGCGGGGGGCGAGTGCGGAGTAAGGGGATGGGGGGGCATATTAATCAGATGTGCCTGAGCTGAGCAGGCCTGGCTTAGGTAGCGGTGGAGCTCGGCCGGCCCCGCTGCTTTATGTCAATGGGATTAGTGCTGAGTGGAGCTGGCACTGCTCTCAGTGGACCGCCACGGCAGCGGCTTTACTCACTCTTACTGCTTCCTGCTCCCGGTACCGCCGCCGCTCCCTCACAAGTGTGTGTGTGTGTGTGTGTGTGTGTGTGTGTGTGTGTGTGTGTGTGTGTGTGTGTGTGTGTGTGTGTGTTCTGGTGCGTGTCTGTCATAAACATTGTGCGTGTGAACAAGTGTTCTGCTCTGCTTGGTGTGTGTGTGTGTGTGTGTGTGTGTGTGTGTGTGTGTGTGTGTGTGTGTGTGTGTGTGTGTGTGTGTGTGTGTGTGAGAGAGTGAGTGCGTTGACCCAGACTTTTCGTAGCAAGTTTCAACACAGAACAGAGAAGTACTCTACGTTGTCAATCTGTGCTGCTCACAAGTGTGTGCAATATGGTTGGGAGGACCACTTTAGTGCAAACTCTCGTTTGAGCCATCTGACACCAGACTGCCTCTCTCACACACACTTTTACACACACACACACTCACTCACACACACACACACACACACCCACACACACACACACACACACACACACACACACACACACACACACACAGATAGACTAATACAAAGCCTGGCCTCACAAGTAACATACAGACAGACAAACACACACACACACACACACACAGAGAGAGAGAGCCTTGACCTCCTGCTTAGGCCCAGCCTCTCCGCATCTCTGCCTTCCCCATGCTGAGCGCTGTGGGCTGGGAGAGGGGCTGAGGCTCGGCGGCTGCTGGAAGCCATCCCGTAACGAGTGCACTGATGAGCAATTAGAGAGCGTTTACGATGCCGCAATCATACGCCATTATCATAATCAACTTCAGAGAGGAGAGAGCTCTCAAAAAACACACAGAATCAGGACGGAGATGCACCATGATGCGTGCAAGGTGTTCAATGTGAGAGCGGGGGTGGGAGGGATGAATCAAATTTGTATGTATTTTTTTCATATTTATTTTTTACATCTGTGCATTGTCTGCATGTGTGTGTGTGGTTGTGTGTATGCGTGTGTGTGTCTGTCTGTCTCTTTGTGTGTATTTATGTATGTATACGTGTGTGTGTGTGTGTGTGTGTGTGTGTGTGTGTGTGTGTGTGTGTGTGTGTGTGTGTGTGTGTGTGTGTGTGTGTGTGTGTGTGTGTGTGTGTGTGTGTGTGTGTGTGTGTGTGTGTGTGTGTGCGTCGCTGATCTGGGTGAGCCTCTCCTCCCATCACCACCCATCAACACTCCTCACTGCCATATTCATTATGTTAAACTCCCCCAATCTCCCATCTCCCTCTGGCTCCTCCTGTGTTCTGAAGGCTTGTGCCTTACACTACACAGCCGGTGCTGAATATGAATGGCGGATTACTCAGACACCATGAATGCGAGCCTCCTGTCACCCCCCTGCCTACCGAACGTGGCGCGATGTCCGCAGCTCACCTCTTTTCGCTCTCACACACACGTACACACATACACACACGCACACAGACACACACAAACACACATGGCCTGTTCATCCCCCTCGCTTGCCGCCATGCTGCATCACCATGGCAACAGTGGTTGATGGGGCCTTGTTAATGCCTAATTAAGCATGTCCAGTCAGGAGGTGTCGTCATGGCTCCATAAATCACCTGTCATCAGGTGAACACAAGGTGTGGGGGTGTGAAGGTCTCTCTCTCTCTCTCTCTCTCTCTCTCTCTCTCTCTCTCTCTCTCTCTCTCTCTCTCTCTCTCTCTCTCTCTCTGTCCTTTCATACTCTCCCACTCTGTGTGTGTGTGTGTGTGTGTGTGTGTGTGTGTGTGTGTGTGTGTGTGTGTGTGTGTGTGTGCTTTGTGTTTGTGTTTGTGTCATGAGTCAGCATTCAGGTCGGTCTTTACAGAGATGTAGTGGAATGTGTAATGATTTTGTCATTTGGTTTGATGGGACTTTGCATGTTCCATTTTACCGGGAGGGACAGTTTACTATTATGTGAAATGACTTTGTGTGTGTGTGTGTGCAAGTGTGTGTGTGTGTGTGTGTGTGTGTGTGTGTGTGTGTGTGTGTGTGTGTGTGTGTGTGTGTGTGTGTGTGTGTGTGTGTGTGTGTGTGCGCGTGAGATGAGATATGGATGTCTGGTCTTGTTTGACCCTGTAGAGAGAATTTGGCAGAGGTCCTCATGAAGCAGGCTCTGCCCTCAAGCAGCAACTGCAGCTAGCCTAGCACATCCTCTTATCTTCATCATTAGCACACACACCCTCCTCTCTTTTTTTCTCTCTCTCTCACACACACACACACACACACACACACACACACACACACACACACACACACATACACACACACGTCACACAAATTTAAGAAGCACTTCTGCCAAGAAGTTCCAGTCATCAGAGGTCATCAGAGTCATTGCTGGTCTTGGCTGCAGCCATGGAAACGGTGTAGGTTCACCCTGGAGCCTGGTTCATCAGCAGAGAACCCAACCCACACACTCACTGGATGCGTCCGAAACGGGAAAAAATGCTGCCTTTGAAGGAAACATCGATGCTTCCTTCATGCTGCCTCCGATGCTTCCTTCATGCTGCCTTCAGCACCCAACATTCTATAGAATCTATCGATCTCTTGGCAACGGCACCTGGACAATTAAACAAACCAGAAGACGGCGTTCTAAATTGCTAGCTTGCTAGGTCATCCGAAACAAAGTTTTTAGCAGCTGCCTTGATACCTTCTACGGCAGGTAACTTTGTAGACAGTGAAGGCAGCGAGGCAGCAAGCCACTACCTTCCCGTTTCAGACACAGCCACTCACTCCCACAGCAGCCACTGCACAGCAGAACAGCCTCTGCACGCCTCGGCCTTGTGGAGCGGCCCGGCCCGGCCCACCCCGCCACGTCGCAGCCTAATGGCGTTCCTGCTTCAGACCTAATCTCCAGAGCATACAGAGAGCAACGGCTGCTCTGCACACAAACACACATGCGCGCACGCACATACACGCACACACTCACACACGCACACCAGTAATCCCACTTTCGAATACCGTGTCTGAATAGGACCCTACTTTTGTGTGTGTGTGTGTGTGTGTGTGTGTGTGTGTGTGTGTGTGTGTGTGTGTGTGTGTGTGTGTGTGTGTGTGTGTGTCCATCATCAGGGTTATTTGACTACAGTGCGATTCCCTGGCATTAGGAGATTGAGACAGTCAGGGCTACCGGGCCGGCCGTGTTGTCCCTGGGATTATCTTAATGCTGTGTAAACTACGGCAGCAAGATTAGCATGACTGGCGTTCTGCAGACGCCGGTAATTACCGGATTTTCCACCTCGGCCATTGTTTGCCCTGTCAGGGGGGGCGGCCGCAGGTCAGACGCAAGAGAGGTGCGTGTGTGTGGGTGTGTGTGTGTGTGTATATATGTGTGTGTGGGTGGGTGTGTGTTTTGGGAGGGAAGACAAGTGGGTGAGTGAAGGGCACACAGACAGATACTGATATATGGACTGTGTTTGTGTGTGTGTGTGTGTGTACTGTATGTGTGCGATGTGATGTGTGTGCTTAAGTGTGTGTTTGCTCTGACAGCTGGGCTAGAGTATCTCCCAGCATGGGGTTCAGTGAGTGTGACATTTAATCAGATGTGGCTAATAAAGACAGCCATTTGCAAAATACAGTCATTGGCAAATCCCTCTCGTCTCGGAGAACATCCCAGAAATCTGCTTTAGAATGCTTTTAACCAGATCGATGGATGGCATGTGTTTACAAATTAATTTGTGTCAACACCCTTCTTAGCTCTCTCCCTTGACTCCTCACACTGTGTGTGTGTGTGTGTGTGTGTGTGTGTGTGTGTGTGTGTGTGTGTGTGTGTGTGTGTGTGTGCGCGTGTGTCCATGCACCGTATGCCTCTCCTCTGCGTGTGTGTGTGCACTTATGTAAGACTGCAAACAGGACATTTGCCTTAGCCATCCAAAACCTTGCCTTCTCTCTCTCTCTCTCTCTCTCTCTCTCTCTCTCTCTCTCTCTCTCTCTCTCTCTCTCTCTCTCTCTCTCTCTCTCTCTCTCTCTCTCTCTCTCTCTCTCATTAGTGATGGCTCCTTGTTTGCTGCTGACTGCCAGCAGTGGGTAACTAGCAAGGCCACTGCTATTCTCTGGAGCTCACACACACACACACACAAAGACAGACACATGCACACACAGACACACGCACACTCACTCAAAAACACAGACACAAAGACAAATACGCACAAAAAAAAAAAAAAACACACACACACACACACACACACACACACACACACACACACACACACACACACACACACACACACACACACACACACACACACACACACACACACACACACACAGAGCTACTACCCTCACACTCAACCACTCTCTCAGCCATTACAACAGCAGCAGGGTAGGGTCAAAGTTACGTTACTTCAACACACAGTCTTTGTGTCTCTTTCCTTGGACTCTCCTCTTCCTTGTGTACCACTCCCAGCACTACTGACTGCAGTCACACAGTCCACATGCCTACAGCGAGCTGCCTCAGTGCTCTGAGCTCTAACACCTCTGGAACTAACCCCAGCAGCCTCATGCTAGGAAGAATGTGTTTGTGTTTTGAGTGTGTGTGTGTGTGTGTGTGTGTGTGTGTGTGTGTGTGTGTGTGTGTGTGTGTGTGTGTGTGTGTGTGTCTGTGTCTGTGTGTCTTACATATATGTCATGCAATATATGCATACTATATGTCTTTGGCAATAATGTTGTTGTGACATCCATGTCATTAAGTTTATTGAATTGAATTGAATTAAAAAAAATGAGAGAGAGAGAGAGAGAGAGAGAGAGAGAGAGAGAGAGAGAGAGAGAGAGAGAGAGAGAGAGAATGTGTGTCTGTTTGCTGGTATTGCTCTGAGATGTTGTGATTACGATGACCTCATGAATGCCCTGTCTTCAGTCGTCAAGCGCTGCTTGTCACTTTACGACTGATTGTGAGAGCGATGGACACAGAAAGAAAGAGAGAGAGAGAGAGAGAGAGAGAGAGAGAGAGAGAGAGAGAGAGAGAGAGAGCAGATAAAAGTGGCACGGAGAGATGGAGGAAGAGATAGTTTGTGAGTAAGATAGAAAGCAGGACAGGGTTATAAAGAGCTTGAAGGCAATGTGCTGACCTTTCTGATATGGCAAGGAAAGATCTCAGATTTATCAGCGTCTGTGGGCTTGTGTGTCTGCACTTTTCTGTGTGTGTGTGTGTGTGTGTGTGTGTGTGTGTGTGTGTGTGTGTGTGTGTGTGTTTTGTGCGTGTACGGTCACATTTCTCCAGTTTTGTAACTTTGCAGTCGATAGATTGCGGGCTGTTTACATACCTACACTAAGTGAAGCATGTATAAACATTTCTAAAGCAAAACAGCAGATGGGCCCACAGACGGAGAAGGAGCTTTTACACTTCATCTCTCTCTCTCTCTCTCTCTCTCTCTCTCTCTCTCTCTCTCTCTCTCTCTCTCTCTCTCTCTCTCTCTCTCTCTCTCTCTCTCTCTCTCTCTCTCTCTCTCTCTCTCTCTCTCTCTCGTCCTCTGATCAGAGAGAGATTCTTTCGAGAGAGAGTCCATTAAAGAAACTGCCAGAGGACAAGGTTAATCCTGTGACCTTGAGGGGTCCCCTCGGCGACCTCCTTGATGTCTCTCTCTCTCTCTCTCTCTCTCTCTCTCTCTCTCTCTCTCTCTCTCTCTCTCTCTCTCTCTCATGTTCCTCATCTCTAGTTACAATCCTCGGAATGGGATCACCTCCCATTTCCTCTGGACATGTTGTCAATTACAGTGGCGGCGGCCGCTGCGTCAACAGGCCCGCTTTTACCATCGCCGCCTAACGACCTTACGCAGCTCAGACAATTATCCCAAAGCAAACACTGTCCTTATTCATTTACTTGCTGTCACAGAGCAGAGCCCTTCATAGCGGCCCACACACACACACACACACACACACACACACATGCACGGACATGCATGCACACCCAAACACACATGCACACAGATATGTTTACAGGCACACACATACACACACACACACACACACACACACACACACACACACACACACACACACACACATGCACGGACATGCATGCACACCCAAACGCATGCACACAGATATGTTTACAGGCACACACATACACACACACAATTATACACTA
>JAODXP020000004.1:2769987-2774987 GCA_027497455.2 Sardinella longiceps
CTTTTGAGAAACAGCAGTTCAGGAACAAAGAAAAGAAGGCCGAAGTCGAGCGAAATACTTCTCATGGCCAGAGTCAGATTAGGTGTGTGGCTGTTTTCAGCAGCTTTTGATGGGGATTTTTTAGGGTTCATTGTGAATGTAACAAAGGGCCCTCTAAAGCTTTCAGCAGAATGGCCTGTGCTGGTCACGCACAAAAGAGAGAAAAGGATGGAAAATTAAACACACAATCTTAGTGCTCGGACCCAACACACTAACATACTTTGGCTGTTTTACCCCCCCCCCCCAAAAAAAAAAAAAAAAAAGAAAGAAAGGAGTAGGAGAGTAGGAAAGAAAAAATAAACCCTAACAGAGGGATTAAGGGAAATCTGCTGAACTATGTGGAAGTAAATATGAGCAGAAGTGCAGACTTTGCCATCCAGCCCAAGAAGAAAGAACCAGGTGTCTGCCTTTCATTGTTTCTCTCACATTCCGTTTAAAAGTTGGTCTTGTAGAGCGCGTGCAGGATTGTCTGGACAATGTTCTATTTATGAATGCTGGTTGACTTCAAATTGGTTTCATTGTATTAGGATGAAGGTCATGGATTTCGCTGTATATTGGAAGGTTTGCGAAAACTTTCAAAAATAAGTGTAATTGTTGGGCCCGTGATAAATTGTAAATTTTCATAAAGAACAAATGCATTGGAAATATACAGTATAAAATGTATAAAATAAATGTGTATCATTAATGTCGCCAATTTTGAAGAGTGTATTTTTTTTTCTTTTTATGTATAAATATATATATTTTTTTTTTCTTTTTTTACTTCTAGGCTATTCTAGGCCCATTTTATTTACTTTTTAAGTGCATGTCTAATTTAAAACCACTAATCACCAGCAGATCTGGTGTGTGAGTGTGTTTCTAAATACAGGTAATGACGTGTGGAGTGTTTTATATATGGCGCGTGACGGATGCGTGAGTCTTCCTTTGCTTTGCTCAGTGGAGTGCTGGCTGCGGTGCGGGCGCCTGAAGCCCACTGCGGCGGGGCTCTTTGGGGTGATTCACTGGCACCCCGTGGTGTGTGTAGGTAGGCCACATGCCTCCTCTTCCCACAATGCAGAGCGCTCTGCTCTCTCCTTCCGAGCACTTAGCTCACGGAATGAGGCAGGAGCCCAGAAGAGGCCCCATACCTCACTGCAGCACAAGGTTAATTTCAGCTCTGCGTGTGTGTGTGTGTGTGTGTGTGTGTGTGTGTGTGTGTGTGTGTGTGTGTGTGTGTTTGATGGGGAAATGGGGAGGGTAATGAGCACCTCTCTCTCCCTATCTTTCCCCGAGCTCACATTAACACACTCACTCCATCACTCAACCCTGTGTGGGCGCTCACACACACATATACGTGTACACACACACACACACACATGTATGCCATCTTCATTTTCTCAGAAGTGCACACAAAATGAGAGTAGCAGTGTAGATAATTGCAGACATACAACTAAATTTGTGGAATCCGTAGTGGTTAAATAAAGAGCAGGATCACATGGTAAACCTTTTTAACCCCGAATCTGTGTTTCTTTCTGTCTCACTCACGTACACACACACACACACACACACACACACACACACACACACACGCACACATACTCTGGACAAAAACACACAGCTTTAGACAGGGCACAGCCAGACGGGGCACACACACACACACACACACACACACACACACACACACACACACACACACACACAGATGCAGCACAGACAAAAACCCTGATCTAAATAATTCAGCCAGCATAACCTTTGTGATAGCCATGCACTCAGATATAGATGTCACCCATTGTCTTCTCCTAAGATCTGACTTACTGTCTGCTTACAATAGAAGTCCACTCTGAACACACAGTAACTTAAATGCCTTCTTCTTCTTCTTCTTCTTCTTCTTCTTCTTCTTCTTCTTCTTCTTCTTCTTCTTTTTCTTCTTCTTCTCCTTCTCCTTCTAATAATAATAATAATAATAATAATAATAATACAAATGAAAATAATAATATAATAGCACAATAATAATAGTTTTTTATCATCTTTGTACTCATTCATGCATGGTTTTAATGAATTGATGAGTAGAGTATTTGTTTTCTTTGAAGAGAGAAAAAGACAAAAAATAAAGGGATAAGCAGTGGAGGAGAGAGAGAGAGAGAGAGAGAGAGAGAGAGAGAGAGAGAGAGAGAGAGAGAGAGAGAGAGAGAGAGGGCTGTTCTCTCTGTGTGCTGTGTAGGGGCTGTGATCTGCCTGTATTGAAATAGCTCAGTGCCATGACCTACATTTCTCAGCTGGGGGCTGACAGTCGAAGAAAAACTTGGGCGCTCTGGCTGCTGATTAATGGCGCTTGTTTTTTTTGCATTTTTTTTTGCCCAGTTTGATGTACAGGGAGAAACACAACACAGTGTGTGCTGCACCATTGTTTCCCACACGGCTGTCAACACACAATTACGCACTCTCTCTCTCTGTCTCTCTGTCCCTCTTCTCTCTCACTCCCTCTCTTTGAATCCCTCTCTTTCTGTCTCCCTTCTCTCTCTCTCTCTCACACTCGCTCTCTTTGAATCCTCCTTCTCTGTCTCTCCCTGTCTGTCTATCTGTCTGTCCTGCGCTCTCACTCGCCTGTAGGAGGACGGTTCAATCTGCCACTACTTGTCCTCCCTTCCAGCTAAACCTCTCCTTAAGCTCTGCCGTCCATGCCTATTGTTTGTTATGTTTGGGCTTTGGTCCGATTACGTAAAGGTTTTAAGGACCAAAGGTCCTTTTTGTTTATGCGTGTGTGCGTGTGTGTGTGTGTATTGATGTGTGCATGTGTGATGAGTAGGCCAGGTCCCATGGGATGTGGGGGGATCTCTCTCTCTCTCTCTCTCTCTCTCTCTCTCTCTCTCTCTCTCTCTCTCTCTCTCTCTCTCTCTCTCTCTCTCTCTGCCCCACTCGGTCGTTCAGTACAAGCCCTGTGCTGACGGTCCTAATGAAAAATCATAATCGCCATCAGCTCCAGCCGGCCAAGGATTTGTGTCTGTGCTTGTGTTCGGCCACCACTGGCCCCATCTCTTAGAATAGCAGCTGAGGTTTTATTATCTTTTTTTCTTTTTTTTTTTTTTACTTCATCCATTTTTCCCTTCAGAGAGAGGGAAGAAGTGGGGAGGAGCAGGACAGTAGTGTGATGGAACAGCCATTTTATATTATATTATTCAGAGTTGCGGGTTCTTAGCACATTCTGATACAGCAATGCTAACTGAACTGGAAAACTTATCAGAATAAAGTAGTAATACTACTACTACTAGTAGTAGTACTACTAATACTAATAGTACTTCTACTACTAATAATAATAATAATAATATTAATTAAACACTGCCCTCTTAATTTGTTAGTTGATCTGTCTGAATTAATATCCATTGTAATGAATTCAAATACTCTGTTATATTTCTTCTGAAACAGAATAGTTGAGGAAAGAATGTTGTGCAGGATAACATTTGATGTTGTGTAATGATGTTTGTGCATGCCTGTAATGGGGGGGGGGGGCAATAATGATTGGTTGGTATTTTTAGCTCTGTGTGTGTGTATGTTAGTGTGTCAGACACAGACAGACAGAGGGAAGTGACAGCAGTCCCACTCTGAGTGAAGCAGACAGATAGCTTTGGCTGATAAATAAACAGGCTAGTGGTGCGGTGCGCGTGAGAGACGCTCACAGTAATGATGGAGACGTCCATGCCATGCTAACTTGGCTAATGCGCACAGACAAGGATGGCAACCGCCCGTGCGCCAACTCAACCGCCACACTCACGCCCGGCTACAGCATGCTGATACCACAGAGAAGAATATGAAGAAAGACAACCTGTGCAGACTTTCTTTCTTTCTTTCTTTTTCTTTCTTTCTTTCTTTCATTCTTTCTTTCTTTCTTTCTTTCTTTCTTTCTTTCTTTCTTTCTTTCTTTCTTTCTTTCTTTCTTTCTTGTTCTCTGTCCCCCTGTTCTATTCTACATTGTTCATTCCTCTGGTTGGAGCCTGTTTAGTCAGGTGTGTTCACAGACGGGGCCAAGGGCTCGGTGACGCTGCGTGTGTTGGCAGGTTTATGTCTGTCATGGGTATTTCCAGTCGCGCTGCATTTCCACACTACTGGAACCCCACCCCCTACCTCTCTCTCTCTCTCGCTCACACACACACACACACACACACACACACACACACACACACACACACACATACACACACAGACCCATCATTCTGTTTTCTTCCATGGGACGGAGAGGCCCTGGCGATCGTTTTGCGATCTCAGATCTCAGAAAGCCATGAGCCCGCAGAGCCATTTCTGCTCCAGTTGCCTCACCTGTTCCTAAAGCAAACAGAGAGCGCGGTCCTGCCTTCTCTAATGGCACACAGACGCAGAGTATGTTACAAATCTGACCCCTCAGCCCCAGCACCAGCCCCAGTACTCTTCACCTCAGCACCCCCCCGCCTCCACCTTCCTCCCCCAACTGTACAGGGAAACATAAATAGAGTATCAATCAAATACCTGGCATGTTTTTCTTCGTCTCGTCTCGTTTCTTTTTTTTTTTTTTTTTTTTTTTATCGCCCCTGGGATTGTGGCTGATGGTTATCTGATTTCTGAAACAGTCAAGTGGAGCCATTAATGTAACTAATCCATGAAATACCAGGGAGAAGCGAAACAAGAAAATATGTTTGCGCGATATATTCAAGTCAAGACAGAAACTGGCAACATGGGCCAACTGTATGGACATATCTTTAGGATTAACATTTCACAAGAACAGCGTGCGCGATTTGAGCATTTAATGCTTTTACTTGCTGTTTTACTTGTTTAAGTGCATTTATTTATTTAAAGTATATCAATAAGATGATATGTCTCAAGATTCAAAGGATCCCCTTCACCCTTATTTATTTTGTGTGTGTGTGTGTGTGTGTGTGTGTGTGTGTGTGTGTGTGTGTGTGTGTGTGTGTGTGTGTGTGTGTGTGTGCCATCAGCCGCATTATCCTGTTAAGAGT
>JAODXP020000004.1:2784987-2787487 GCA_027497455.2 Sardinella longiceps
AACAAACATAAAATAAAATCCACTCTCTGTATAGCAAAGTAGTCATTTTAAAAGTTTATTATGATACTTGTCAGTTGCCGGGAGGGGGGTGGCCGTCCTCCAGTTAAGAAGTCAGACCCTCACACCAAGGTCTGTGCCCACACTGTACTATACAGTATTGTTTGTGTGCTGGGGCGCTAGGAGTGAAAACATCCTCGGCACACATTGGACAAGTATATGGGAAGAAAGGGGAAAAAACCTGAGAGATTTTGTGTGTGCAGGTGAGCGAAAAAGAAACGCTTGTGTGTGTGTGTGTGTGTGTGTGTGTGTGTGTGTGTGTGTGTGTGTGTGTGTGTGTGTGTGTGTTTCTGACTTTGATCGTGCGGGTGAGGTCAGTTCCATTTTACACTCCTACCCATTCGTCCTCTGCAGGCTCTCACCAAGGCTCAACAGAGGCCAATCTCTTTCATTTCTCTGCGCCAGAAACAAGTTTCACAATGCTGTCTGTGTGTGTGTGTGTGTGTGTGTGTGTGTGTGTGTGTGTGTGTGTGTGTGTGTTCTTTCCCTTTCATTCTCCCCATTCTTCCCTGCTCACACTCACCGCCCTGCTCCCCTCCATTCAGCGGTGAGTTCCAGCGATTACACGCGGGCTGCCAGGGCCGGCCGCTGCTGAAATGTCGCCCAGGAGTCTCAATTTCACACCATGTTCTAGCCTGTTCCCCAGCATCCGAAAGAGAAACACACACACACACACACACACACACACACACACACACACACACACAAACACACACACCCCCCCCCACACACACACACACACACACACACACACACACACACACACACACACACACACACACACACACACACACACACACACACACACACACACACATCACATCACATATACAGTATATGCTCGCACACCCTCGGGCTCACTCAGTAAAGACAGACATAACCCAGTGCTGTGTTCATGTTCCGATGCTTCACTCCATGGGCTTTGACTCCTGGAGCATTACAGTAATGTAGCCCAGCACCTTTAGCAGTCCTCTACCTCACCCCCAACCCAAACCCAAACCCAACCCCAACCCCAACCCCCCCCCACCCCACAGCCACCTCCACCTCCAGCTCCAGCTCCAGCTTCACTTCTCTTTCACCCGTCTGTTCCTCATTTTTTCTCTCGGTCTCTCCATTCTCACTCGTGCCGTGCAAGCCTGTGAAACATGAACAGGAGCAGTTACCTTCTCCATACACACACACTCAAAAAAAAAAAAAAAAAAAAGAAAAAACACAAACACACTCTTTTATTCCATCTCCCCTCTCAGCATCTTGTTTCTCAGTTCCTGGTTGAGAGAGAGAGAGGGAGAGAAAGAAAGAAAGAGAGAGAGAAACAGAAAGAGAGAGAGAGAGAGAGAGAAAGAGAAACAGAAAGAGAGAGAGAGAGAGAGAGAGCACGCAACGCTTGCAAAAGGGGGCCTGATCTGTAAATAAGAAGTGGCTGAATAAAACGAGTGGCAGAAGGGTACAGCCAAAACAGACAACATATTGATTCTCTGTGGCAGTGGCCAATCACGACACTCACCCACTGGCACTGTGCTCTGCTCTGCTCTGCTCAAGCGTACGTGGATGGGCCCCACTGGCAGCGGAGGTGCCTGCATTCATCCTCAAAGTGTCTGCCTAACAAAGGCAGCAGCTCTCACAGATAAGAGCGCCGTGTGGAGAAGACACAGGACTCCCACACACCACTCCAACCTCTGGCCACTGCCTCTGACACAAACAAACAAACACACACACACACACACACACACACACACACACACACACACACACACGCACTCACACACAACCTCTCTCTCATTCACACATGCACACACACACACACACACACACACACACACACACACACACACACACACACACACACACACACACACACACACACACACACACACACACACACTCAAACAGAAACATGTCTTCTGCCAAGGTCCCGGGGATTGTACTGCATACCGCACGGCCAGTAAATCTATCATTCAAACACCTCCGTTCTTAAGGGGCCATTGCGCCTACATCTTGTTATGGCTTCATTTGTGGTGACGGATCATTACTGGCAGATGGCTTCAGATCCGCGGCCTTAATGGCAGTGCCTTAACCTTGTCCCTGGCTATTTATCCCAGGGCAGATCAGTCAAGCAGACTCCGAGAATGACAGCCTTCCCCCAGTCTGGGCTCTCATGGAGTGCTGAAGGCAATAGAGAGGTCAGCTCACTGCTATTTAATATGGCCCATCATGAAACAGCCTGTCCAGACAAGGACAGACACAATGAATGATTTAAGGTGTGCTGATAGAAAGGGCTCTGACTTAGTGACCGGCCACTTCAACTCCAGCTCTTTTTCTTTTTCTTTTCTTTTCTCTTTTTTCTCTTCTTTTTTTTCTCCTTTTTTCTCCTCTTTAACATTTCCTAAGCGTCTCTTTCTCACCATACAGTCAGTGTCTCATCCCAATAACTTTTCTCACTTAA
>JAODXP020000004.1:2792487-2799987 GCA_027497455.2 Sardinella longiceps
ACACACTAATATGAACACACACACATAACACACACACACATACACTTTATCACAACCACATTTCTGTTTTTGGTTATGTTTTATTTTATTTTATAAAGGGTCATTTTCTGTCTGGACTTGTATAAATGTACTGTATATGCAAAACTGAGTGCACCCTACAGTAAAGCTGTCCACACACACGCACACCTTTAGAAAGCAGCCCACCCACAGACACCTTCACACACACATACAAACACACACACACACACACACACACACACACACACACACACACACACACACACACACACACGTACACAGCACTCCAGAAGGTGGGGAGATTTGTGAATCCTGGGAGGATTAAGTATGTAGCTTAATGCTATCTGACTGCCATCTCACACGCTCTCTCTCTCTCTCTCTCTCTCTCTCTCTCTCTCTCTCTCTCTCTCTCTCTCTCTCTCTCTCTCTCTCTATGTCCTCCTTCCACAGGTAGACAAGGCTAAATCGGAGCCCACATCGGGGGGGAGCAGGGCGTGGCAGCTTGAGGTGATTGTGTGCGGCGGTTGGCTGAGGGCACCGGGCGTGGGCGGCAGGGGGGCGGGAGCAGAGCGGATTAGCGGCTAGCGCGTGGCGGCACGGCCGACGCAGCATGCGCCCGGGATGGATGTGAAGGAACGCCGGCCGTATTGCTCGCTCACCAAGGGACGGCGTGAGAAGGAGCGGCGCTACACGGGCTCGACAGGCGACGACGCCGACGACTGCCGAGTGCCCACCCAGAAGTCCTACAGCTCCAGCGAGACGCTGAAGGCCTTTGACCAAGACCCCTCCGCGCGCCTGCTCTACGGCAGCCGCGTCAAGGAGATGGTGCACCGCGACACCGAGGAGTATACGCGCCAAGGTGGGTGCTCACACACACACACACACACACACACACACACACACACACACACACACACACACACACACACATACATACACACATCCAAATACATACACACACTCACATACACTTGCAGTCTGTCTCACGTACGCCCGTACGTAAATAAACATGTTAAAATCCCAATACGAATAGTTTGTGCAAGAAGTAAGTGGCTGCATAAAACAACATTTTAAAAGCATTTCAACCCACACAAATCAAAATTCAAGATAGATTCAGGATAATAAACATGTTAGCTACCATGGCATACATAAAGATCAGTCTCTAAGATAAAATTCATTACTGTTAGTAAAAACGCTTGGATTTTAATCCCTGTCAATTTGCACAGGATTTTTTTCACTTATATCTTGTGCAGCACTGGAGGTGTCTCTCTCTCTCTCTCTCACACACACACACACACACACACACACAGAGAGAGAGAGAGATGTGCCTGTAGGAATGTGAATATTGTCTGACAACTGCCACATCTAGGGGTGACACAGAGAGTAGGCCGTGTCCATAGAGGTGCACTACTGTAATGTAAGCCATATCCCTCCAAGGCTAGTATGCCCTCATAAACATATCCCAGGTCTATGTAAGACTCACTCTCTCGTCATAACAGCTGAAGTGCCACCTCTCACAATACACACACGCCCACATGGACAGAAAACTTCACATATGTATACTGAGGTGTTTTTGTTGTTTGTTTTGTTCTCACTCAGTGCGCATTAAAATATACCCCGTAAATGGTAAGTAAATAGTGATGTTAAAAGTAAATCCTTAATGAGCCCTGGTTGAGATGAGCACTTTAGCCACTAAATAGTACCTGGAGCTAAAGTGCTATTTTGAAGAAACAGTCTGTCCTCTTTGTGTTGTGGTAGACATCCAGTTAAAAAGTGTTTTGCTATAGTGCTGAGACTATGTCGGTTAAGTGAATATTAGCCAATCTGTCCTGTCCCATTTTGTGTGTGTGTGTGTGTGTGTGTGTGTGTGTGTGTGTGTGTGTGTGTGTGTGTGTGTGTGTGTGTGTGTGTTTGGTTGTAGAGTAGAGAGATTAGAGGGGATTTCACCACACCTTAGGCACTGTACACGTCAGACCATAGGGACATGGACTAATGCCTGCGGACTAACCTACATTTTTCAGGGAGAGGAAAGGAAAAATATTTGATATCTACCCTTACTAACCCATCAGTGAGTCGATGGGTTGAAAGGCTACACTAAAGGCATATGTTACGTAAACAAAGCTCTGACAACAGAGCAACAGATATTTACATGAAAACAGTTTGAGGCAGGATAAAGCTCTGTGTGTGTATGTATTTGTGTGTGTGTGTGTGTGTGTGTGTGTGTGTGTGTGTGTGTGTGTGTGTGTGTGTGTGTGTAGGAGAGAGAAAGAGAAATATACAAAATTTTATTTTTTCTCTAGCTCCCTTAGGCTTCATATAAACAGAACAATAATCTGCTCCGTATCAGATGGTACTTCCTGGAATTAAATGTTTTTTTTTTTAATCTCTATATCCCTCAGTCCTTATAAGACATGATAAGTTGACAACAATTAATAAAGTTAATAATAACTGTTAATTAGTCAGTCACAAATCCTTGCTTAGCGTTGTCTTCCTTGCATGGTGCACTGGATTGTGGTTTGGATAATGAAAGGCTCAAAACAATAAAAATAGTCTTGTAATAATTTTTCATTTGAATTATATTATATTCATAGTATTTTGGTGATGCAATTAATTATTGGACTTTTTTAATATTTTATTTTATTGTTTGATTTAATTAGTTTTTAACAAATAAATCATTGTGACAGTCACACAATCCTACATTTTTGGATGGAATACACACAAACACATATCTGTGTCTGTCTTATTATTCACAGTAATTTATTTTCACAAATTATGTGATTTTTTCCCCATTCAATTTAAGCTAAAATTACTATCCATGTTTTTATTATTATTTTATAATACAAAGAATACTTAAAATAACATCATATTATTGCTATATTGTCCTTGAAAACAATAACTGCAATAACTCAAATAAAGCAATAGCATAGATAGTACAAATTGGCACATTTTTCAGATTGACTGCATGTGAATATTTTAAACTATGGTGCTAGAATTTTGTTTTTATTTCCTCTATTACAATCGTATAGCAACAGATCATTCTTCAGTCACACACGGCAGATGTAAAGTGAGAATACCTCTCTCTCTCTCTCTCTCTCTCTCTCTCTCTCTCTCTCTCTCTCTCTCTCTCTCTCTCTCTCTCTCTCTCTGTGTGTGTGTGTGTGTGTGAGAGAGAGAGAGAGAGAGAGAGAGAGAGAGCGAGAGAGAGAGAGAGAAATCTGAAGTTATACAGACCCTCTTAGGCACCTACTTGCTCTCCTAGGCAGATAAGCCTGTTGCCAGGAATGCAGGAGGGCCCCTGCCTCTGTCTCTCTCTCTGAGGCAGGGTAAAGTTTGGAGATCACTACAAAAGGAAGGAAATGAATTATAAATGAAAACCTCCCTTCTTAATTGGATCTGGTTTAAAATTCCCCTCATGAAATGCAATGCAGATTTTGTGAAACTACTACTGTATGTTGGAGTTGCATGTATTTTTAATTCTTCCTATTTAATTTGCCCTCAGTGAAGAATGCAAGTGATAGGATTTAAGTGAAGCCTTTAAAGCACTGTGCAACACATTTTACAGAATTGCTAACAAAGCACATCACACCAATACTCTTAATTATTGAGTATGTGCAGTTGTTGTTGAAATCCATGCAAATGTCTAAATATGCAATTTTAGTAATAACTTTCCCCCCTCACATTGAGAAATGGTCTTTTGGATTTCAATAGATCAGCTCTGGATCATATTTTTTTTGGCTTTCTAATTAAATTTTCAACAAAACAACTGCAATGTCCATAATTATACTTTCAGCTTATCACAATAATTCAATAACCATCAGTAATTATATTCTCGGAGATAATAGTTTTCAAAGTACTGTGTTTTCACAGGATTTTTTCTAGTATTCATGTCAGTGAGGTCTACTAATATGAAGCAGCTTCCTTTGCCCAGATGACTTCATTGCTTGCGTGCAGCCGCTGGACTTGTTGCTGCTGCTGTTGTTGTTGTAGTAGTCGCTCTGCCTTTGAAGCAAGTTTACTGTTTCAGGGCCTGGAGATATTTATGAAATCACAGCGCAGATTAAAAAGAGCCTCAACTACCAGCCTGGCTGCCAAAACCTCCATGCGTTGGTGAAGACCTCTCCTCTCCTCTCCTCGCATCTCCCCTCCTCTCTTCTTCACTCGCTTCCTGTGTCTCTCTTTTCCTCCCCTCCCTTTCTTTCCCTCCCTCCATTCCTCTGGTTTTCATCCATCTGTGTTGTATTATCTTTAGAATCTCAAAATCCTCAATCCACTCGAGCCCTCTCCTTGCCCCCTCCCTATCTCTTTCCCATGCTCCAACATTATTATTATTATTATTATTATTATTATTATTATTATTATTATTATTATCATCACTTTTATTGGTGCAGCTGTGAGAATGTGAAAGTTTTTTTTGTTTTTGTTACTCACGAGATCCCACGACAGGCATTGTGTTTTGTTTTGTTTTGTTTTGTTTGTTCCTTTGATTGGCGCATTACCATGCTTGTCTTCTCCCAGTCCAGTGTTACCTCTCCTCACCCGTATTTATCTGTTTTAAAAGGCCATCGCTTTGAATTCTAGTTGGCTGCATTGTAGCTCTTTATTTCCTGCCAGCCACCTAATTCTCTGATAATTCTCTGATAATTGCCTGGCTATGTGCTAATAAATCTCAATAACTGGGCCGGCTGCTCTGTCTCAGTGGGTGCTGAATTATTTGTGCGGTCTAAACAGCTCTTTAGTCATGTATTAGGAGTTTTCCAGCACAAGGTCCAAGGAACAGGCAACCCTGAAGTAATGCTCTCCGTTGGCACGGAACAGGGTGTCCTGATATCAGTCTGGCAGCGGGGTCTCTTGTTTCAGTGTGTGTGTGTGTGTGTGTGTGTGTGTGTGTGTGTGTGTGTGTGTGTGTGTGTGTGTGAGTTTGTGTGTGTGTATGTGTGTGTGTTGAGTGTTAGGTGTGGTAGGGTGGAGCTAGTGTATGCAGTTAGGGTGCCTATATAGAGGGGGATTTCCATGGCACTGTGGGACTCACAACAGAACCTTGAGCCTTTTTTTCACCCATTCATTATGTGCTGAGATGCTGTAGTCTTTGTTCAACACTTCAATAGTTTCGGTGTGTATATTGTAGTACGACGTGTGTGTTTGTGTGTGTGTGTGTGTGTGTGTGTGTGTGTGTGTGTGTGTGTGTGTGTGTGTGTGTGTGCGCGTGTGCTTGTATGATTTTATAGTCAGTTGATATAGTCCCCTTTCCCTCCTCAATTTTTTTTATATACATATAAATATTGAGCCTTCAGCCCCTCACACACACACACACACACAAAAACCCACAAATACACAAACATACATACACAAACACAAACAAATGCACATATACACAACAATGACCCGAATCTTTAAGTGTGCCACTGCACAACGTTTTGCGTATTGACACACAGCCAAGAAGCAGTTGATTGTGAAGGAATAATACTGCAATCCCCCTTAGCATTCTCTCGTCAATAACATACATTTCTTTCTCATTTTGAGATTTTTGAGTACCTGCACCAATCCATATTAAGCCTCAGGGAGCTTAGGCAAGTACAAGAGAGTGGTCCTCTGCATTGGGCCCACTGGCTTAAATACAGTATATATAAGGTTGATTAAGTACAGTATATGCAGCTCCTCATCATAACTGACACTACTCTACTATAGTGTATTTGATGTCTGTGGCATTGACCTGTGTTTGCTTGTGTTACTTCCCACCCTGGTGGTGTCCATAGAGCAGAAAATAGGTAGAAGTGCTGTGTGCTGTATGTTGGAGGGTGAGAGTGGGGGGGGAGGGATTGTACTGGGTTGTATCGACCAATCCCCACTTGTGTCTGACTGTGCTTCTGTGCCCACCCCCCATCCTCCTCTGCGCTCCACAGGACAGAACTTTAACCTGCGGCAGCTGGGCATCTGCGAGCCGGCCACCCGCCGCGGCCTGGCCTTCTGCGCCGAGATGGGCCTGCCGCACCGCGGCTACTCGGTGGGCGCCGGCTCCGACTTGGACACCGAGAACGATGGAGTGATGTCGCCGGAGCGCGCCATGCGCCTGTGGGGGCGCGGCGTCAAGTCAGGCGGCCGCGGCTCCTGCCTCTCCAGCCGCTCCAACTCGGCGCTCACGCTGACCGACACCGAGCACGAGAACAAATCAGACAGCGAGAATGGTGAGTCCCGTTGCCCCGGTGATTGTCTGTCCGTCCGTCTGTCTGTCTGCTCTGTTTGTTTGTCTGTTTGTGTCTTTCTCAACTCGCAGCTGTCGCAGGCCTGCTTTGGCACCTCACAGACAACATCTTTATCCCTCATTTGTAGAGGTGTCCAAACGGCTACTGAGACTTGACAAACACACACGCACACACACATACACATGCACGCACGCACACATACACACACACACACACACACACACACACACACACACACACACACACACACACACACACACACACACACACACAATCATTTGGATACTCTACACACACACACACACACACACACACAACATTTAAAGACATTGAAACAAATATATACAGTTGCATTCTTGATGCATATGGTCAAGTGCAAACAAATGCTGACGTTCACTAGATCATGTCTTTTGATGCTCACTCTTTCCAAGTTGGTGGCACGGTGTATATTTTAATCTGTTTGTGTGTATGTGTGTATGTGTGTGTGTGTGTGTGTGATTATACGTGCAGGCACTACCCGATTCCTTGCTTAGATGAAAGGACGCTGTGTGTGTGTGTGTGTGTGTGTGTGTGTGTGTGTGTGGGTGGGTGAGTGTATGGGTGTGTGTTGTACGCATAATCTCTTGCCGCTTCTCCAGTGCCATTCTACCGCCTGGGCGTGTCCATTAACTACGCACGGCTACCCACAGGGGTCTTTCCATTGGTCGAACTGATTCACTTCTCTCCCTCGTCATCATCGGCGACGAGCCTATCAGGTTCCCCCGCCACCACCAGCAGTCAAGCGGATTCGCCGCCGCAATTTAGAAGAGTGTAGTGGGGCACAGAGAGAGAGAGAGAGAGAGAGAGAGAGAGAGAGAGAGAGAGGGGAGGGGAGTTTGAAGGGGAATGTGGCTGTGTGATGGCTTTGTTGTGGAGACGGCAGCCAGGGAGAATCCGCCCAGGTCCCAGTCACCTGTTCCCTTTGCTCAGGGGGACCTGCTGTGCAATCAAAGGCGGCTTTGTGGGTTGCGGCGCGCAGGGAGGAAGAGAGGGAGGGAGTGTGCACCTCTACGCCAGTGGAATGCCACCACGGCTGAACGCACGCCGACAATGCCTGATTAACAGGCCCCAACGGTTTGAAGTGCAAATTTGATCAGGCTTGAAACCTGCAAGAGTGACGGGAGCAATAGAACAGGAAGAGAGGGAGGAGCGACTCTCACAGTCTCATTCTCTCTCTCTCTCTCTCTCTCTCTCTCTCTCTCTCTCTCTCTCTCTCTCTCTCTCTCTCTCTCTCTCTCTCTCT
>JAODXP020000004.1:2807487-2809987 GCA_027497455.2 Sardinella longiceps
GTGTGTGTGTGTGTGTGTGTGTGTGTATGCGTGTGTGTTGTCTTTTGTCTCTGTGTGTATGTCTCACGTTTGCGTCCTTCCGCATTAATTACTGACCTGTCTGTCAGCATCCCCTTCTCCTTTTACGAGATGTGTGTGTGTGTGTGTGTGTGTGTGTGTGTGTGTGTGTGTGTGTGTGTGTGTGTGTGTGTGTGTGTGTGTGTGTGTGTGTGTGTGTGTGTGTGTGTGTGTGTGTGTGTGTGTTTACTCGTCCTGTCTGTGCTGTGCTCTCCACAGATGAGTGTGTTTGTGTCCTACTTCTCCTCAGTGCTAGCCAAACAAGGTGGGGCTTTTAAGACACGGCATAATCACACACCGAATGGCCCAGACCTGCTCGATTAAGGCTGTTTTATGGTCCTGTGTCCAACTGTTGGCAAAGTAGCGATATTGCCTCTTTGTAGCTCTGCACCTTCCTTGAATTTGAGTGTATCTTGATTCTACATTTTTGTGAAAGATAGTTTATATAATTTAGACACAATATATTCTGAGAGCATTGCTATTGAAATGAAAATGCATAAGAGGTTGTGTTTGTGGCACAATGCAAGGAGTCATGCCTGCTTGGTGGTGTATTCTCCAGGAGCTAATGGTACTGCTGGTGGGGTGGGGAGAGTGTGTGGGGGTGGAGGTGGGGTCCAGGTAGACAGTTGCCAAATTCATTATCACACATTTGCTCGAGGATAATTTGTGCTCAAGCCAGTTATTTATTTTTTTCTTACAAGGAGGGATTTTTGTGTGCAGTGTTTTTTTTTTTTTCCCCTAAGCTTCCTAAATCAAACTGTAAAATTTAGGCACATTTCATTGAATAGTTTTACATTCCAGCTGTAGGGCTCACAGTCACCAAAGCCTGGATTGGACATACTTAGTTTTGCATTTACAAAAATGTCATTCACTTTTCTTGCATAGTAGTGCTGCTAGGGTAAGATTTACCTCATGACTTACGATGTTCCTACATGACCTGTACATTTAATCCCCCATCTGACACCATGATTAACTGCCATTGTGTTCGCAGACTCAAAAATATAGTACCATAGTGAGTGTGCGTGTGTGTGTGTGTGTGTGTGTGTGTGTGTGTGTGTGTGTGTGTGTGTGTGTGTGTGTGTGGTCTGTGTGTGTGTGTGTGTGTGTGTGTGTGTGTGTGTGTGTGTGTGTGTATGTGTGTGTGTGTGTGTGTATTTTAATATGAATAGCCATGTGTGTGTAGAGACCCATGAATATTTCAGCCTGGACTGCGTGGAAGGTGCTGATCAGTGAGTGCAAAGCAACGGGTGTGATTATGCCGGGCCCATCAGCGGAATCGCTATCCATAAAACATGAAATCACACAGAGTGGCTCCGCAGATGGAAATACTAACACACATGCTAATCTCCAAATCATTTCAATCCTCTTAAACATGTCGAGGATCTGCGCGCCGCCGCAAAATAAATGGAAGGTTTAGTGTAAAGGGGAAGTGTAATGTAAGGTGGATTTAAATGTATGGGCTATAGTCCGTGCAGCAAGATTGTCTTGCACAGGCAAAAAGGAGGTCCAGACGATAGCCATAAACCAAATCCTCTATGTTTACACACAAAAAACACACACTTCATCAAACAGATTCTTTAGATGCAGATTCAGATTCCTTTATTAGTCCCCTAGGGGCAATTCAGTTATGCTTGTTTATCATTTTTGTTTGTATCATTTTGTGCCTTTGCTTAGTTTAGATTTAGTAAGATCATCAAAACACAAATAGACCTGTAATAAAGTAATACATACAGTCTTTCCAACTAATATATATTTTTTTTATGTATTTTTCCTTTTTTTTAATCAATCAATTTACCAATCAAAATGAAAATGCATTTACAGTCAGAGTGAGTTGCCACCTGTCCCAATGAACCTTTGCCTTGCTAAGTGATTCCGGACTACCTGTAGTTAAGATCATGAAAGAAGCCCAAGCACTGCAAACACACAGAGATCTGGAGTGGTGGGTCAGCATGTTTCTGCAGGCAGGCAGAAGGAGGAGTGGAGTGGTGCTGTGACAGATTTGGAGCTGCAGGCTGCCAGGCCGGGGTGAGAACAGAGTGCTGACCAGCAGAAGACAACAGAGGGGGGATTTGGTGGTGATTTGGTGATTTGGTGCGGGAGCATGAGGAACAGGAGGTGGTGGTGGAGCAGGAAGAGGAGGTGCAGGTGGAGAATCTACAGTAGGGGGTGATGGATCAGGAGCCGGAGGGTACCGTGGCACTGCTGTTAGACTGGAGCCCCCTTGAGCCGGCCGGCCGGCCAGCCGGACCTCTGGACCGCTCCTGGGCCCCCGCGCTGGAGACGCATCAAAGCCACGCTCGTTTAATCCACAGCCAACGGCCACACAGCCTTTGGAAACCTCCGGCCAGCCTGTTATAAAGTGAGCTACACACACACATAAACACACACAAACACACAGACACATAGACACACAGACACACACACACATACACACACACACACA
>JAODXP020000004.1:2847487-2849987 GCA_027497455.2 Sardinella longiceps
AAGATAGGCCATGGTCAAGAATAAATAAATAGATGAGAGATAGATAAACAGATATATCAATAGATATATCAATAGATAGATTGATAGATAGATACACACACACACACACACACACACATGCTCATACATGCATATACATACATAAATACATACATACACTATACATGCATACATACATACATAAAAAAATTTACTGTATCTGTGAATGTGCAGGAATTATTTTTCCTTCAAAAACTAGCTGTTAAGCATTAAAGAAAATCCAGCAACATTTATATAATAAGAAATAATGTGAAAGGCATAGAAAAACTTAAAAGTTAAAAAACCTAAAAAAAGATTTCATGTGATCTGTTATTTTCTCTCTCTATTTCTCTGTTTCGCTTGTTTTTTTTCTGTCTATTTTTACCGGTGCTGAGAAGTTGACAGAGGTGCTACTGCTGTGATAACGCTTCTCTGTCGTTCCACAACAGACACTCACAAGGGTGGTAATTGGAAGCAGGTTTCGGCTCGCAATGTTCTGTTATCTTTTCTGCTGAACAGTTTTGGCCATTTGTATCTCTCTCTCTCTCTCTCTCTCTCTCTCTCTCTCTCTCTCTCTCTCTCTCTCTCTCTCTCTCTAGGCCTTTCTTGGGTTTAGAGTTCAGAGTGCTTTAGAGACATAGCATGCAAGGCTGGTTATGTTGTTCTCGTAGCTCGGAACTGGTGTGACTGAGAATGGAAGCAGAAATTAATGAGTGCTAATTCTTTGTGGAAAAGAACACAGTTGTTACTGGCTGTGATGGCAGCTCTTAACTCTTGCTTGGGCTCACAATGTTTCTAAAGTTTGACCATGTGACGATTTCCAAGATGGAGGATAAACATTCAGATTGACATAGAAGAGGCTTCAAAGTCAGACAGAGGCTGTTAATTATTACTTGAAATGCAGAAAGTTATTATTATTATTGTTATTATTGTTATTATTATTATTATTATTATTATTATTATTATTATTATTATATCAATGTACTCATTATGGCACAATGTGGCTCCTACATTGACAGAGTTTTTTCCAGTTTTTCTCCTGAGAATTTCCACTGGTGAGATAGGAGGCCCAGACACTGAATAGGAGTCTGGGTTAAGTCTTCCAAAGCCCATGACCCCATCATGTGGGAGGAATAAGCTGTCAGAATTACAGTATGGCCCAGACCATGTGCGAAGGTGTTTAATGTCCCCTGCTACAGCAGGCCTTACAGCATGGTTCCACTTTAAGTCCCACATTAAGCTGCCATTTGATTTACGACTGAACCCCCAGTTCTTTGATTCATCAGAAAATGGATTTCTGCAACAAAGAGAGAAGCAATGGGAAATAATGGCCCGAGATCTTAAATGGAGGAAAAAAGATGGAAAAAGGGGGTCGGGAAATATCGAACAAAACGTCTCTCCCGCTCTTTCGATCATTCTCTCTTGCACCCCCCTCTCTTTCAACCCCAGCTATCTCTCTCTCACTCTCACTTTCTCTCTCTCTCTCTCTCGCTTCTCTCACTCGTTCTGCGTGTCTCTTTCTCACATCTCCTACTCCAATAGAAAATAGATCTCCTAGCAACTAGGGCCTTTTTCTGCCGTGTGATATACATTCTGGCATTGAACAGGAATCATGCTAATGGACTGAGGTACTGAAGATGGAGCCGTTATTCAGCGAATAAAAGTTTCAATTACCTCGAATGCCGCCTGGTAATATTTACTGATTTACTGGGCTACCATGCCAGACTAGGTCACATCTCCCTAACCATATATTTCCTTTTGTTTTATTATGGGTATTACCGCACTGAAGGGCATTGTGATCACGCTGTAGCCTGTCCTGTTCAGTGCCCGTTTGGGCCGAGAGGCACGTCTCCAGGGCTGGTAGTTGCGAACAATGTGAAGCTCATTCTTAATTTATGGAGGGAAATTGGCCAGGGCCCTCTGTGAATGTTTCCGATTGGGTGAAGTGGGGAGGGAGAGAGAGAGAGGTAGAGGAGAGGTAGGTTTCTACTCCATGCTCTGTATGCTACCATTAGCATATGAACTTCATTATATAACGTGTTTCCTTTTCTTTCTCTCTCTCTCTTTTTTTTTTTTTTTTTTTTTTTGTTTCACTTTCCCTGGTGAGAAAAATAAAATAAAAGGAAGACTGAAAAAATCAGCTGCAACTCCATGGGAATCTACATGAAAGAGAAGCTAGGATGCTTGAAGTCTTTCCTGACTGATCTGTGTCTGTTGATGCAGAGCGGCTATTCTCTCTCTCTCTCTCTCTCTCTCTCTCTCTCTCTCTCTCTCTCTCTCTCTCTCTCTCTCTCTCTCTCTCTCTCTTCCTCCCTCTGTATTATTTCCCTGTGCTCAGTCGGTCTAATTTAAGCGAACACCTCTGAAAACCCACCTTAATTTGTTCATCTCGCTTACCATCTGTTTGCCCTCGACTGTAACACCGCCAGGGAAAGTAAGATTTGTCGCAGCATGAAAACAGAAGCAAACCAATAAATAAATT
>JAODXP020000004.1:2854987-2857487 GCA_027497455.2 Sardinella longiceps
AATACTAATGACTTACTTTTATGCTCATGGCAACACTGTGAAGAACAGACCCATCTTTAGCACTGTTGTTTTCATATATAAGAGAGAGAGAGAGGGAGAGAGATCTTTTACCTTTATTTCTCTCTCCCTCTCTCTTTCTCTCTGACTTCCACATCATTCTGTTTCTTTATTCCCCACGGTCTCTCACTCTTTTTTTTCCCCCCAAACAAATCCCTATGAAATGTCAGCATTTAATTAAAAGGGTGTTTAAAAGGAATCAAATGTAAGGAACTGCGCGGAGGCTCTTGAAATGTAGATGCAGGGGTTCGACAAGCTCTCCTGCGTCAGTCTTTTTAATTAGAAGCAACTTCAGCGTGAATATTCTCATGCTACAAAGGAGCCTGTGTAACGGCTAATGTTTCAATCTGGGCTTTTTGCATTCCGTTTACGCAACTCATTTGTGGGCAAGATAGGATTCATATAATGATGCCCTCAAAATAATTACTTTTCTTTTCCGTTCGGGAGCCCGTGTATGGGTGAGACTGACAAAAGGCAGTGAGCAGGATCCCTTTGGAAGGAGGAGAGGAGTAGAGGGAATCCAATCGTGAAAAAAGAGCACCACAGCCACACGGCGAGCTACTGCTTTTAACCAGACTAGGTTTTTAAATCACCCCACCCAGAGCCACAGTCCTGCTCTCTCTCTCTCTCTCTCTCTCTCTCTCTCTCTCTCTCTCTCTCTCTCTCTCTCTCTCTCTCTCTCTCTCTCTCTCTCTCTCTCTCTCTCTCTCTCTCTCTCTCTACACACACACACACACACACACTCTCTCTCTCTCTCTACCACACACACACACACAAATACACCACTCCCTGGTCTCCCTTCGTGCTCTCTCTTCCACTCCCTCTCTCTCTCTCTCTCTCTCTCTCTCTCTCTCTCTCTCTCTCTCTCTCTCTCTCTCTCTCTCTCTCTCTCTCTCTCTGACTCTCGTCCCTCACTCTCTCCATCATTTGAATTCAGCTGAGGTCTCTGCAGTAGCTGTGTCTGGGAGAGGAGGGCTTTTGATAAGCGGAGAGAAAGGCCACTTAAACATTTCTGCCCAGAATGCTGAATGCCGCTACTTACTCTTCTGCTAGAGCGAGAGAATGGAGAGAAAAAAAAGAGTGATAGAAAGAGTAAGAGAGAAAGAGATGGGGGGAGGGGAGAAGAGAGGAAGAAGGGACTTTGTATACTAAAAATGTATTTACCATGCAACCTGGCGAGTGTCTGGCTTGCAGTTTTGCCCTCTCCCTGACATGACTGCAGTGGTGGGGAGAGGTGAGAGAGAGAGGAGGGACTGGCTCGCTCACAGAGGGTGGGTGGGTGAGGGAGAGAGGCTGGCCTGTCACAGTCACTCGTGTCTGCACCTCCGGGGTTAAAGAAGAACTCCCAGCATGCAGCGGTGCAGGCGCCGCAATCAGCACGCCTGAAAATGAAAGCAAGCGTTATCACAGCAGCCTCCTCTTTGGCCCAGCTCATCTGCCTCTGTGTGTGTGTGTGTGTGTGTGTGTGTGTGTGTGTGTGTGTGTGTGTGTGTGTGTGTGTGTGTGTGTGTGTGTGAGTGTATGTAGGCAGGTTGAGAGTCACACACACACACACACACACACACACACACACATGCACACACAGATCCCACACACAGTGAGCTCAGTGCTACTAAAGCCATGCCTGAGGGTAGGTAGGTAAGGCACTGAGTGTTTCAAGCACTTGTGCTGTAGTGGGGGAGCTCTGAACCTACACACACACACACACACACACACACACACACACACACACACACACACACACACACACACACACACACACACACACACACTCAATGATTAAACCAGGCTAAGAATCACTTATAGAGGATTCAGGATATGTATTTTAAGACCAGGTGTGGATCTTTCCATATGTGTGTGTGTGTGTGTGTGTGTGTGTGTGTGTGTGTGTGTGTGTGTGTGTGTGTGTGTGTGTGTGTGTGTGTGCGTACATGTGTGTGTGCGTACATGTGTGTGTGTGTGTGTACATGTGTGTGTGTGTGTGTGTGTGTGTGTGTGTGTGTGTGTGTAGCTCCCATAGTATAGGGGCTTGCTGCCCTGCCTGTACCAGAATAATCAGATCCTCTTCTGCAGCATATAGAGCACACGCTATCCAGATGTACAGCCTGTGACTATAGAGAAGAGCCTGCTTTGCTTCAGCCTCCATGCTAGCGCACATCCAACAATTTAGTGGCTTCCTACTCGGAAGTTGGGAAAAAAAATCATAATTCTAGCTGGAGGCAATGAAAAAGGCATGCTTTGTAAATCATATTAGTGGTACTTAATGAATGGACAGTGCTGTGTCTGCACAGCAGTTTGAAGTAATTGTCGGGGAAATGGACTTGCGCTTTCAATGTTCGTTGCAGGAATCTCAGGCGGCGTAGTAGGGGCTTTTTTTTCTGCGTGGGTTTTTGTGTGTGGGGAGGGTATTAAAGAATATAAGGCCTGCCTCCTGCTGTCAGAT
>JAODXP020000004.1:2862487-2867487 GCA_027497455.2 Sardinella longiceps
GTGTGTGTGTGTGTGTGTGTGTGTGTGTGTGTGTGTGTGTGTGTGTGTGTGTGTGTGTGTGTGTGTATGTGCGATGGTGCTTTGGCCTCCACTGCTTGTGTTTGGCTTGTTGTCTGGCTTGAGGGGATGCAGTAAATCACCAAAACAGAGGCTCTTCTCCTCGGTAAAAGCCCAGGCGAGAGACAGGCCTGGTTTGCCGGAGATGGCCAGCGCCTCTTCCAGCCAATGCAGCCTATTTCCCATTCCAGCCCAGTGTTGCCTCAAGCAGGACTGTATGTGTGTACATGTGTTTTGTATGAGTGTGTAGTATTGTGTGAGTAGTGTGTGTGTGTGTGTGTGTGTGTGTGTGTGTGTGTGTGTGTGTGGATACACGAGAAAGCAGCATCTCCTCTCCATGCCCTGAAGGAGAACACTCCATGTCCACAGAAAGGCAGCAGAAGTGTGTGGTCAAGCACAAAGACCAGTATAATCTGATGGTGGGCCTTCTTTTGTCTGTGTCCAGTGTACAGCCCTCTACCCTGTTCAACATGATCTTAGCTTTCCATTGAAAGAGAGAAAAACTGCTTGGGTATTCTCCACCTCTCTCTCTCTCTCTCTTGAATTCTTGAATTTCTTTCCGGCTGAATAAAGTGCTATCCTATCTTAATTCAAGTAATCTTTATCGGCATGACATTATGTTGCATTGCCAAAAAATTAGTAGCAATAAAAAATGAAAGAGAATAAAAAAAAACAAAAACAAAATAAATAATACATTGTGCATACGGTGAGACACACAGCACTTTGTACATCCGGCATATGATCTATATGAAACATTTCTCTCTCTCCTCTTCATGTATCCATCTTTGTTTCTCTCTCTCTCTCTCTCTCTCTCTCTCTCTCTCTCTCTCTCTCTCTCTCTCTCTCTCTCTCTCTCTCTCTCTCTCCCCCATCATCTCTATCCCAGTCTGTGTAATGAGGGAACAATAGCAGGGGGCCTTCAGCAGCAAACAGCAACAGTACAATCGGCAGCCTGTTAATCATTGTGCTCTAATTGTAATAGAGGAAGCAGGCAGAGGGAATAGGAGGGAAATGTCAGCAGGCCCGGCTGGGGAAGGCAGGCAGGCAGGCAGGCAGGCAGGGAGCCGACTAGAGCAGCAGCAGCAGCTCTCTCTCCGAGTAGCAGAGCGAATAGGCTGCCCTCCTTTTTACCCCACACTCAATTAGCTATGGAATCTCTCTCTCTCTGTCTGTCTCTCTCTGTCTCTCTCTCTCTCTCTCTCTCTCTCTCTCTCTCTCTCTCTCTCTCTCTCTCTCTCTCTCTCTCTCTCTCTCTCTCTCTCTCTCTCTCTCTCTCGCTCTTTCTTTCTCTGCAGTGTGGTAATTGAGGCTAATCCGCAGTGGAGGGGCAGTGTGTGTTGGCAGAGTGTGTGTTATCGTCATGACGAAGGTGCTCCCGTTGGCACTAGGCAACAGATAACTCAAAGCTCTACCGACTAGGGATCTTTCTGTGTGTGTGTGTGTGTGTGTGTGTGTGTGTGTGTGTGTGCATGTGTGTTGGAAAGAACTACTCAGCAGATTTGTGTGTATGGCCAAGAGACAAGAGTGTGAAAGTAGAGCCTAAAGTTTTCAAGGCTTGCCACCCTGCCAGGCCCACAGGGCTGTCTCTTTAGCAGTGCCATCCTTGCCAGCAGACACACGTGCACACACACACACACACACACACACACACACACACACACACACACACACACACACACACACACAAACAAACACAGTAACACACAAGAAAGGGGCAAGGAATTTTAAAGATTCATTCAGACCAGAACCCCTATTTATAAAGTTAGCCAACTCTAAAGATTCTCCGCTATGCATCTGTCTGTGTGTAGAGCTTACGTGTAGAACTACTGTATGTAGTTTCTGATTGGCTGGCAGATCTTTATCATTCTCAAAATCAATTTGAAATCAGTCCCGTGATGTCACATGTCGTCATTCTAGAGCTATAGATTACCAGAGCCTTATAACGTTGCTTTTGTGATGTACAGTACCAAGCATATTGATGAATTGATAAATAGTGCATCTCTCTCTCTCTCTCTCTCTCTCTCTCTCTCTCTCTCTCTCTCTCTCTCTCTCTCTCTCTCTCTCTCTCTCTCTCTCTCTCTCTCTGGTGGTCTGGGTGACTGCTGATTCAGCCTCCTGTCGTTTGCTTGCTCTGCTTTCGGCTGTGTGCTGCGGGCCATCTGGTTTGCCTGTTCGCACACCAGACTCCTAGCTGGGGAGTGCAGGCAGGCAGGCAGGCGGTCCTAGTAAGGCTGGGCTGGCCCACGCTCCTCTACTCTGCTGCAGCAGCGGCGGCGGCTGTGCCTGGTGCTCTTACTGGAGCGGGAGCTGGAGCTGTTGCTTCTGCCTGCCGCTGGTGAGTTTGCAGCAGGGAGAGAGGCTTTAGTGCTGACAGTGATGTCCAATTAACATTTATTTAAGCCATTCCCAAGGGCCCAACACAGGCTGTGCATCTTGCCAAAAGTATTTGGCCCATAAAGTGTAAGTGTGTGTGTGTGTGTGTGTGTGTGTGTGTGTGTGTGGGTGTGTGCCTGTGTGCATGTGCATGTGTTTATAAAATCTAAAATAATATTGATAGAACACCACAAATGAAGAGTCACCATGCACAATAGCATCATAACATTGGCAGATTGGTGAGGACTGACTCCGTCCAAACGGCTGCGAACCCTCAGTCCACAGTATCAGAGAGCTTCAGTGTATAATATCCTCCAGGATGGAGTATAAGTGCCAGCTGTTCCTCAGGTTGAGTCGGGAAGTCTTATCTCATACGGAGAAGCGATGGCATTCCTCTCGCTCATCCTCTCTCTCTCTCTCTCTCTCTCTCTCTCTCTCTCTCTCTCTCTCTCTCTCTCTCTCTCTCTCTCTCTGCCGTCTCCCAAGGATTGGAAAGGGCCTCCCTCTGCCAAAACTCAAAACGTTTTTTAATACTCATCCCAGATGTATCTGTGCGCTGCACCACTGCAGGCTCTCCCTTGAGAATGCTAAGATATACGTATCTCTGCCCACCCACTCACAGTTGGACTCACTCACTGCTTTCGGCTGAGCCTTTGCCTGCAGAAAGACATTTGTGTGTAGATGGTTGACTATGCCTGGCTAGCGACATTTGGTGCTTTTATTGATGGTAGTATTAATTGCATGTGTTTGTTTACTTTTTTGCAAAGACCCGGTTTTAACTGCAGGGAAAATGTGGACTTTATGGGGGAGTTTAGTGAGTTTTGTTTTTTTTTGAAGTGTTGAGAGTTTATTTCATGTGTGCAAGTCTCTCTCTCTCTCTCTCTCTCTCTCTCTCTCTCTCTCTCTCTCTCTCTCTCTCTCTCTCTCTCTCTCTCTCTCTCTCTCTCTCTCTCTCTCTCTCTGCTTCTTTGTCTGTCCCTCTGGTGGCTGGTTGACCCAGGTCAGGCCGGCTCTGAAGTGTCATCATTAGTATGCAGTGAAGAAGCCTCCCCCCCGCTTAACTTACACACTTCCATAATGAGTCACTTGTGAAAGACCTGTGTGTGTGTGTGTGTGTGTGTGTGTGTGTGTGTGTGTGTGTGTGTGTGTGTGTGTGTGTGTGAGTGTGTGTGCCTGCGTATATGCGTGTGTGTGTGTGTGTGTGTGTGTGGTGTGTGTGTGTGTGTGTGTGTGTGTGTGTGTGTGTGTGTGTGTGTGTGCCTGCGTATATGTGTGTGTGTGTGTGTGTGTGTGTGTGTGTGTATGTGTGTATGTGTGTATGTGTGTGTGTGTGTATGTGAACGAGGGTGTGTTAGCGCTCACCTCTGCTCTCTGCTCCTCTGGGTCATGCCTGATCTCATTAGCAGTACTCAGTGGCGTTAGGCAGTGTCTTACCCATATTTGTCTCTTCACATATCTGCCCCATGCATTACACACACACACACACACACACACACACACACACACACACACACACACATAGACATGAACGAGAAGAAACACAAAGAGCAATTTCACTAGCATTTAGTACTTTTACCTATTTTACCCTTCCTTTTGAATCCACATGTTCAAACTATGAGGCATCACACACGTGCGAGCCGAATAGTGCCAACACACAGACAGAGGAGTGCTGAAGCTCGCTTTGTTATTTTATCAGTGTTTCTCAGACAGTCTCTCTGTCTGCCTGTCAGTCAAGCGGGTCTGGCTGTCTTTCTCTCTTCCTGTCTCTCTCTCGCTCTCTCTCACACACACACATACACTCTCTCTCACCTCTATTACTGTGTGAAATTGGGTCTAACATCACGCCTAATCTGCAAGCGGAATATTCGGCGTGGTGCGATTATGAGCTCTCCGTCTCTCTCGATGGACGAGCGCTTCCCTCTGCCATCTGCCTCGGCAGACTCGGTGCTAAACAGACCGCCCGCCTGAGCCACGGACAGACAGAGGGAGGGGAGAAAACGAGAGAAAAAGAGAAAGAGGAGGGAAAAAAAGATTAATTTTTCAATTTCAAATGGAATTTCCACCCATCAGTGCACCCAGTGGTGGGCTAACACCCTCGGTCACTTAATCAAATTGGCAGTGCTGATTCAGTTTAATTCCCTTGATTTTTTTTTTTTAGGGCGGGGTTCTAATGGGGGGGGAGGGGGGACTTTTTTCCTGCTCTTTATCTCTCGCCGCGTGCGTCCCATTTAAGGAATCCCGCACTTTGTGAAGGATTCCCAAACCCTCCGATCTCCCCCCCCCCCTCCCCTCCCCCTCTCCACATCTCCATCCGGAATGCCAGTCTGGTCACAGTTGGGTGTCCGACTCAACCTGCCGCCCAGCTCCTCTTTGTGTGGCTTTTAGATTTTTTTTTTTCCCCCCCTTCGAACGGATCAGATCAGTGGAACTTCTTGGAATTACGACGATCTTTGAAAAATCCCCTTAAACCCTCTTTCTTCACCCCCCCACCCCACCCACACCCAACACACACACACACACACACACACACACACACACACACACACACACACACACCACACACACACACA
>JAODXP020000004.1:2872487-2877487 GCA_027497455.2 Sardinella longiceps
ACATGGATGCCACCGCCATCGCCGCTACGCTCGTCTCCGCGGCTGGCATCACTGCTCACAGCCCTGCCAGCGGAGTAACTGCCAACCAAAGAAAAAAAAACACAAAAGTGTGTGCATATGCCACCCTTCAGCTCTGTGTGTGTGTGTGTGTGTGTGTGTGTGTGTGTGTGTGTGTGTGTGTGTGTGTGTGTGTGTGTGTGTGTGTGTGTGTGTCTCTGTGTCTGTGTGTCAGGATTTCACCTAGACTGTCAAGTGTACAATCCTGCATTGGGTAAAAAAAAAAAAAGACAAGTGTGGCAGTGTTTGCTTGGTGCTACAGGAAGGGTGGGTATTGTGTGGGGCTAAATATAACATGACTGTTTATCATCATGTGGCATGGAACAGGCTCGTCCCCGAGGTGTTGCTGGTAAGTGGCCACAGAGAGAGAAATTAAAGCTTTTAGAGGCAGGCTTGCAGTGAAGCGTGCGGCCCCAGTGGTGCTGTTCCTCACACTGCCTTATCCCCCCCACCACACACACACACACTGACTGACACTTTCTCTCCCTCTCTCACACACACACATAAACATAGACAGACACATGCACACACACTCAGACACAAAATGCTCCCAAAAACTTAATACGGCCGAGCGCTTGCCTTCATCAGGAGAGTTTGTGTGTGTGTGTGTGTGTGTGTGTGTGTGTGTGTGTGTGTGTGTGTTTGGGTGGTGGGGTTGTGGGGATTGGCGAGGCGAGACTGAGACGCTGGAGAGATGAGCTTTATTTTCTCCCTCACCTGTTGGCGTCCAGGGACTTGTTTGTTCTAAACTGAGACGTGATCCGTGATTGATGAATTCCCAGCTCGCGGCACTGGCGTCATTTTCTCTCCACCACGCTTCCTTCCCTCCTTCCGCCCCGCTCCCACCATCCCCAGGGCAACGGTGCTTCTACTTTTTTGATTGGTCCCCAGCTCCACTCTCCCATGACAACCATTCAGACTGAAAGGCTGGCAGGTGGGCATGGGCCAGTTTCACTTGGTTTGAAAAGTGGGGTGGGGAGACGAAAGCACTATGCATATATGTGTGTGTGTGTGTGTGTGTGTGTGTGTGTGTGTGTGTGTGTGTGTGTGTGTGTGTGTGCGCGCGTCTGTGTTAGTCTGCGCAAAATTCTCCTTGGGAACTGGCCTTGCATTGCTTGGCAGCCGTAACGCTGGAAGATTGCATATCTCAGCCACAGTAATTGCTTACCGCACGCTCTGCTAAAGACAAAAGAAGACCGAACTGCTATCAGGGACGACGGCTAATTTACGGTGTGATGCTCCACTTCATTTCTACCCTGTACTGGCCCCTTCCTACACTCACAAATAAACACACACACATGCAAGCACACACACAAACAGGCATATGCACACACACACACACACACGCACACACACACACACACACACACACACACACACACACACACGCACACACACACACACACACACACACACACACAGACAGACACACATACACACACACACACACACACACACACACACACACACACACACACACACACACACACACAGACAGACACACACACACACACACACATACACACACTTGTCCCTGTAAGTTAGCGTTTCTTGCAGTGTAATAATATCTGTCCATTCCTCAGCTCTGCCTCAGTCCCATGTTTCAGGCTTTTCCCATCTGTTAGGAACGGGATCGGGATGAGCCCGGCCCTTTTTTTCCCCACTTCTCCAGCCCAGTCTGAGAGATTCCGGCTGTATGGAAAACTTTCCCTGGCGGATGCTTAGCGGATGACTCGCAATCCTCATAATAGGCCATAAAAATACCCTGGCCTTAATATACGACCACAGACTAAGCATGTTCACTCGCTAAGCATGTCAGAAAAGCACCGGCGCGAAAAAAAGAGCCGTAGGAATGGAAAGGGGGTAACAACATGGAAATGTTTGGTCTGTCTTTTCTCGCTGTTTCTCTGTCTGTCCACATTGATTTTACTGCCTTGCTTTTAGTGGTGTTAAGGGAGGAAAAAGCCAGAACTCAAAGCGCGTTCGATCAATATGTCAGGAGTTGTGTGATTTCTGGTCTGGAAGTGATCAAAAACGGCTTTTGTTTTTTCTTCCCCCCCCCCTTTTCTCCTGCTCTGTTTTTGCAGTTTATTTTAATATGGAGTAAGAGAGCGATTCCCCTTTTGCCTTGTTAAGAGCTTGTTTGTTTGACTTCCTTCTCAGTGTTTTTTTTTTTTCTTTTTCTTTTTTTTTTTTTTTTTTTTTTGGTTGTAATGGGAACGTCTTTGCTCCGGCCAGCTAAATGGTTGTTGGCTCAGAGAAGCAGAACAAGCGTCAGCCGCACATCTTTACAAAGCCGAATTAACGAGTCGTTGGGCTTTGTGTGCGCTCCAGAAACACGCTCGTGAAAAGAAGGTGCTGCCTCGCAGAACACGAAATGGCGTCGTAAAAGTCCACCAGAGCTGAACTGAGCCAGACTTCACTCACTCACTCACTCACTCACCCCTCGTTCCTCTCATTTATTCTCTCTCTCTCTCTCTCTCTCTCTCTCTCTCTCTCTCTCTCTCTCTCTCTCTCTCTCTCCCTTTCTCCCTCTCTCTACCACCCAGGTGAAAATTGGTCTCCTCTCTCTTTTTTTCTCCTTTATCTTTCTTTTTCTTCCTCTTCTTTTTCCCTTCTCCTTCTTTCTCTTCTCCTTCAGATCAGCCACTTGTGAAAATCGTGTTGTTTCCTCCTCACCTCTTCAACTCCATTCATAAAGGCTTAAGCAGTTGAGCTGTTTGATCTCTTTTTTCTCTCTTTCTCTCTTTCTCTCTCTCTCCTCTCTCTCTCCTCTCCTCTGTTCTCTGCTTTCTTTCTTATTCTCCGTCTTCCTTTGACTCTGTCCTTAACAAAGTCCTTTCTGAGCTGTCTGCTTTACTATGACAATGCTGTGTAGCCATGTATATCCAGAAATGTCCATCACTCCCGAATGCCCATAACAGATAAAAAGACTTCACCACGTCTATTGAGTGACTTTGTCAGGTTATGTCCAAACATATCTCCTTCCGCTATTCATGTTGAGGGTGTTTTTCTTTTTTTTTTTTTTTTGGTTGTCTTTTTTGTTGGTGATGGATTTTTTTGCAGCAGCTATCTATTGTTTAGGCTTATAGGATAAAGAATTTTGGTCAGTCTGTCTGTGTGTGTATGTGCCGTATACTGTATATGTGCATGTGCATGTGCAGTGTGTGTGTGTGTGTGTGTGTGTGTGTGTGTGTGTGTGTGTGTGTGTGTGTGTGTGTGTGTGTGTGTACATGCGTACGTGCCTGTCCACGCCTGTTGGCAGATTGAGGACACTGGAGCACTACCTCAGCATCTGTGTGTGTGTGTGTGTGTGTGTGTGTGTGTGTGTGTGTGTGTGTGTGTGTGTGTGTGTGTGTGTGTGTGTGAGTGTGAGTGATCAGGGGCGTGTCCCAGGGGGCCGTGGCGAGCGTGCAGCCCAGTGCGGGGTGAGGATTTGGGGCTGGCGGGGTTAGGCAGCATGGGGCTGGGTGCCTAGGGAGAGAGGTCTGACCCCCTGTAAACCCACATCTGCCCACTCTGTTTTGGGGGGAAAGAAGTGCTCTTTCACCCCCCCTCCATCTTGCTTTATGTCTGTCTATAGAGCTCTTTCTCTTTCTTTCTCCCTCCATTCCCCCTCTCTTGACCTTAAGAGATCTCTCTCTCTCTCTCATGTGCCCAATCCCCCTCTCACCCCCCCTTGATTATCTGTTATCCTCTTAATGTAATGGATCACTGTGATTTAAACAGCCATTAGGCCGCCTTTTAATCAGATGCAATTGACTCAGTTTAGGGCTAGTTGTTAGCCGTGTTTATTCACATTTATTGTGTGGGCACATGTTTTAGTTGTTGTGTTGTGTTAGCATGTGTTGGCGAAAAATGTGTGTGTGTGTGTGTGTGTGTGTGTGTGTGTGTGTGTGTGTGTGTGTGTGTGTGTGTGTGTGTGTGTGTGTGTGTGTGCGCGCGTAGGCTGCATCCATGCAGGAGAAGAAAAGAAATACCTCTTTCACTCTGCCTTTGCCTTTTATCCAGCGTGGGGGAGTTCCAGTCCTCTACACAGCACATGTGTTAATGAACACTTTCTGCTCTTTGTAAACAAAGAGAGGCCAATTAAGGAAACAGACATTGTCCTTACATGCTTGTGTGTGTGTGTGTGTGTGTGTGTGTGTGTGTGTGTGTGTGTGTGTGTGTGTGTGTGTGTGTGTGTGTGTGTGTGTGTGTGCTGTATGTGTGTGTGTGTGTGTGTGTGTGTGTGTGTGTGTGTGTGTGTGTGTGTGTGTGCACGCGCACTTTCATTTGGTCACGTGTTTGTAAATTTCCATTTGTTGAATTTGAATGATTGTGTTCTTCTTCCTGTGATTCTGTAATTGGGTATGGTGCACTGTAAATTGCCAGACTAGCTTTGTGTGTGTGTGTGTGTGTGTGTGTGTGTGTGTGTGTGTGTGTGTGTGTGTGTGTGTGTGTGTGTGTGTGTGTGTGTGTGTGTGTGAGAGAGAGAGAGAGAGAACGCGAGAGCATGGTGGTGAGGGGGTGTTTTGTAGGCTGAACGATGAAGCTGGTCTTGTTCCCTCCTCTAGTCCAGCTGCTATACCTGACCCAGTTCTGCTTGTATCTCTCTCTCTCTCTCTCTCTCTCTCTCTCTCTCTCTCTCTCTCTCTCTCTCTCTCTCTCTCTCTCTCTCTCTCTCACACTTCCACCTCTCTCAGGCCCTGCCACCAAAAACCAGACCCCCCCCCCCCCCCAAACATCTATAATGGATTACAGACGTGTGCACACACACACACACACACACACACACACACACCGTTAAAGGTAGCTACTGTTGTCGTTCGTCTCTCAGACTACCACCGCCTTGGTAAATATAGGTGCTGTCAGGTAGTCATGTCAAATGCTTGACTGCCCTAAAAGTGTTTGGGTGCTCAGAGGTTGAGGGTGTGTGTGTGTGTGTATGTTAGTGTGTGAGA
>JAODXP020000004.1:2889987-2899987 GCA_027497455.2 Sardinella longiceps
AGAATCCCATCCTCTTGTCATTGTTTCCTCGTTGAAAGCTCAACCTTCACAAACCAGTCGTCCAAAAGTCTGAAAGCTCTCGTGCTAGAGTAGTGCAGCCATGTTGTTTTGAAAGACCAGTCCAGTCGCCGCCACTCTCTCGAAAAACAGCAATATAGGAGGAGTCTGTCAGCACTCACAGTGCTTAAGCATAGCGATGGCTTTTAGCCCCCCTCAAAATCATAATGTGCTTGAACATAGAGTCAGCTCAGAGACAATGAGCAAAGGAAATGGGTTCACATTTGTAGTTTGTTATTTAACTAGTTACTGATGCTTTGGGATGAACAGACATCCCAACATCGCCTCTGTTTCACAAAGGAAAACTGGCCAGGATGTACATGCTCTGATAGCCTGTTGCCCATTATAACAACAAGACTTTTAAGATGAAAGAGATCTCTCTTTATCTCCTTTTTCTCTCTCTCTCTCTCTCTCTCTCTCTCTCTCTCTCTCTCTCTCTCTCTCTCTCTCTCTCTCTCTCTCTGTTGCTCTTGTTCTCCTTCTCCTCCTCTGTCAGTCCCTTTCTCTGATGTCTCAAGTTGCCAAAGAGCAGCCCTCTTACCCCACCAGCGCAACCTCCAACCTGTAATGTCCAGCGCACATGCACTCATACGCCCCTCATCAAAAAGACAGCGGAGACAAAGACATTTCAAGTGCTCCGCTTTAATTAAGCCATTTCCTTACATGCACATTCCCATCGATCCACTATCACAAAGCACTTAAGGCCAACAGGCCAAGAGTGCTGAGAAGAGTCATTAACCCACGGGTGTGTGTGTGTGTGTGTGTGTGTGTGTGTGTGTGTGTGTGTGTGTGTGTGTGTGTGTGTGTGTGTGTGTGTGTGTGTGTGTGTGTGTGAGAGAGAGAGAGAGAGAGAGAGAGAGAGAGAGAGAGAGAGAGAGAGAGAGAGAGAAGCATCTAAACCTGGCTTGGAAATGTATACTCATCAATGAAATTTCAAATATTATAGACAGCACTTGCAATAAGGCTGCAAGTCAGCTTGTACAGATAATACCTTAGTAAGAATTAATGGACTTTGCGGCACTCAGGGAAGGCATAAAATTATGCATGTTCAATGTGATAATGCAGCTTTTAATGGACATTACTAGTGCATTATGTGCTGCTCACAGAAGAAGTCCCTGGGGTCCATTATTTCATTTTCCCCCATGCCTACAATGCCGGCATTACATTGTGCTATAACTATTAAAAAATAATTTCGGACATAAAATACAAGGATACATAATTTAAACCTCAGAATGAATTTGATTTGGAAGCCAAATACCAGCCAAATACCAGCCAAATTCCTCAGATCAATATGGAACTGTCAGGAAAGTAATTAGGGAGGTGCATTTTTCATAGAGAGTGCAGCACAGAAAATACAAAAGAAAATTAACACAGGCAATAACACTAAAGCCCATTGGTTGAGTATTATTGGCACAATGATGGGCGATGATGATGATGCATAAAACAGAATACAGCAACACCAATGCAGTTAGCCAGCAGACTGGCAAACACTGGAAGTGTGGATCTCTCTTTGAACAATGTGTCTACACCAGGAAACTTGTAGATCAACTGCTCAGTGGACTTTTGACAGCAACAAATCATGGCTGTCCAGTGTTGTTTTCCCCCTCAATCCATAAGCCAGTTATCTAGCAAAATATGGCAGCTCTCAGCCCGGGGAGCAGCTTGTTAACACACTCACTGTGCAGGCCTACAACAGTCCTGAGCAATCTGTCTGACCAGACACTAGAAGTGTGGCTTGTCCAGTCATCACTGATGGATGGGTGTCTCCACCTAGCCAGTGATATGGGTTTAGAGAGGTATGCCCTTTCTAAACTTATTGATATACAAACAGTCAGCCAACTGATGACAGACAGAAGATAGGCAGACAAAAACAACATGTAATGTAAAATGATAATAATGAATCTTTGAAAATATATCTAACGAAATATCTATCTACAATAAAATAGAAATTTAAAAAAAAAATGAAAAAAAAGTGATGTGTACTGACTATCTAAGCTTACTTACAGACAAACAGTACAAAGTGTAGCCTAATAAAGTAGCAGTGACTCACCTACTGTACTTAAACGTATCCTAGCAACTTCATAAGTAACGACATTTCAATAGCAAATTGAATGAAGCCGTGTTACATAATAATACTGATGTATAGTAGAGTAGCAGTGGAGGTACATGCAGTAATTAGTCTACATTTGGGTTTAAATGGCCTCGGCAAGTCAGGTTTGAAACGTAGTCCCTGTTTCACTCCATCTATGTTCTACCAGTTGGTCTCTGTTGTTTCCTTTCACTCCTGGGTAGAATAGTAATCGGAGGACAGGTGGGTGGTGTTTCCTGGAAACTCCCGACACCCATAAAGTTGCGCTTATGTTAGTTGCTGCTCATGGCAGGTGTGCCCTCTCTCTGGGGTCTGCCCCAGGAAACACTGCGTAAACACTGTCTGATGTCCTGCCTGCCTGGGTGTCTGCCTGTGTGCCTGCCTGCCTGCGTGTCTGCCTTCAGTCGGTCTGCCGCTAATGCTTCTGGAGCAGGGGGCCCACAACACTGGAGCCAGTCTGGAGCCTGTTAGCACCCACTGTATCGGACTTCCCTCTGACAGGAACCAGCAGCAGCAGCAACCTCTGAAACTCACACACACACAACTACACACACACACACACACACACACACACACACACACACACACACACACACACACACACACACACACACACACACACACACTCATCCCCACTGTCCCCAGTGCTTTAGTGGGGAAAACACCAGACCAGACGTCTGTACACACACTTTCTCTCCGTCTTTCTCTCTCCATCTCCATACATAGTATTGATCATGCTTTTCTCCTTTTTTTTCTCTCAATATAAAGACTAAATGGCTTAAAAGCAGAAAAAGAGATGCAATCCACAAAAAAATAAAATAAAATAAAAAATAAATACCAGGACTGGTCAAGACAGAACTCTCATGTATTATTTCTCCTCATTATCTTCTTAGACATCCTATATGATCAATGATCCCTTTTGAAGTCTTGAAAGCTGGGCAGAGAATTGGGGGCTGGTAGGGGGTAGCTTTGGGCCTGGTTAGCAGTCTGGTAGGTTGGCTGAACAGGGCCTGGACTAGGGGCAGACCAGACAGCGGCTCCAGCACTGACGGACTATTGCTATTGTCAGATGCACTGGGCATGAAAGTAGCAATTTTACAGCACAGGAATTCCAATAACATTTACCGGAGCCAAGCCAAGCCCAGCCCAAACACAGAAGAGCACAACCAACCACTGCGCTCCTCCGCTCCCCTCGCCACAGTTCGCCTCGCCTCGCCGACACGCTTGCTTAAACCTTGACTGTCTGTCTTCTCCCTTCGTCTGTCAATTTCTTTTCCCTTTTCATATCCCCTGTGCTTCATATCCTAGTCTCTCTCTCTCTCTCTCTCTCTCTCTCTCTCTCTCTCTCTCTCTCTCTCTCTCTCTCTCTCTCTCTCTCTCTCTCTCTCCCTCCCTTCCTCCCAATATGCGGACCAAATGTGTATTATGAACAACGAGAAAAAAAAAATGTTGAGACAGGAGTGACAAGAGTGTTGACCTTAGTGACCTTTAAAAAGCAAATTAAGGGGGTAATAAGGCGTTTGTGTCACGGCTCATGGTAAAAACATACAGCATGCTAACATCGATTAGGAAGGGGCCAATGGAGGGCGACGTGGCCGAAGACGCACCAGTGATTTTCCCAGGAATATACAGTGCTCCACTCGGGCTCCCTCGGTTACGGAAAACATCACAGAGACACAACAGTCACGCCTAAATGCACCAGGTTGCTTGTCTCCCTTCACACTCATGACACTGGTTCCCGAGGTCACGGTGTTATACAATGACGTATGCATAATTTAGACGTTTGTCTGAGGCTGGAAATAACACATCGTCTGCAGGTGGAAAGTTTTTTTTTTTTTTTTTTTCAGTCCTTGAAAGTTTAATTTTGTTCAGATGTAGCACGCTTCACTCAATTTTCACTTACTTACGCATTCTCCCCTCTCCCTCTTTCTCATTCTGGAGGCATAACTGATGATTGTGGGATGTGGCGTCCCTTCACATCACAGGGGAGAGCAGAAGGAAATGCGTGTTTGTGTTTGCATGTGCTGGTCTTGGCAGTTTTTTCTTATTTGCAACTGCCGCCTAAGAATGGACTTCAATCTGCTGGCCATTAAAAATGCATCACGGCAAAAAACAGTTCGTCATCGGCTTAAACTGTGATTACTCTCTTTGCTCGGTGGCTCGCTCCCTCACCCCCCCTCCCTCCCTCCCTCCCTGGCAGTGTCGAACATGGAGACAGACTTGTTCGACACAAAGCGTGCCTCAAGATTAACCAGCCCATTAGCAGCTGAGTGATCTGCGTGCCAGCTGAAGCCACTCCTCTCTGTTTATCCTTGCTTGGCTACTCCATTTACAAAATAGGAGGAAAAAATATTTAAAGACATATAGGCCTACTGTTTATCAAAAAAAGTCATAGGCCTACTGATTATCAATAAAGTGGAAACATTGTCAAATGTGCTATTTGCTAAATTCCTCATACTTTCTGTATCCCTCTCAGCTATCCACTGTCAAGTTGACATAGCGGAGCTGAATCAGATTACTAAATGTCTCTCTGGTGCGGATGTTTGCTTAGTTATCATAGCGGAGAGTCCCGATGATGTGTCTGCCATGCTCTCTGATTTTGATTGGGTCACATCAACTCAAGGCCAATTTCATTTATAAATGTGCTATTACATATTTATTAACATGTTGTGTCTTATCAGTGAAAATTCAAATATCACTAATTTCCCCCATTTTCTCAGCGGTGCCGTAGACATAATGCTTCAAATTCAATTCACCTCAAAGTATAGTGGGACTCATCAGGGGAAAAGACTTAATAGAGGAATTAATTCTCCTCAGATCCTAGTGCAATTACTCAGAATTAAACAGAATTATGAGCTTTGCAGTCCGGTCAGAATGAATGTTGCCCAGCTGCCCTGCTGACATCCCAACACTCCAGCACAACTGAAAAAAAAATCCCTTTAATTCTGTAAATGGCCTCCCTGTGCTCCTCTTATTTCACCGTGGAGTAGAAGTAGAGGCTTCTATCCCATCCTATAATTGCATTTCTTCCCCTTTTTGTGAGCTCCTACTACCCTCTTACTGTCCTTCCTCGTCTCTCTCTCTCTCTCTCTCTCTCTCTCTCTCTCTCTCTCTCTCTCTCTCTCTCTCTCTCTCTCTCTCTCTCTCTCTCTCTCTCTCTCCCTCCCTCCCTCTCTCTCTCTCTCTCTCTCTCTCCTTTCTTTTTTCTCCACCCCCAACCACCACTCCCGCTTGCTGAAGGTGCCATTGATCTACGGTAATGATTCGCCCTTGAGTTTGTCAATATTTAAAAAGCGCTTTGTCCCCTGGAAAATCATAGACAGGCCAGCTGATAAATGTCATAACCTGCTGATATTTATCTTGTATAAATAGTACCCTAGTCATGTGTTTGAGCTGTACAGATCTCCGAGGAGTCGGCAGGGATAAATTAAGCTTTGGTCATTTTGCCCAACTCTTATCTACTTAGTCACACAAGCTGAGGAGAACTAAGGGCATAACTCATTACTATGTCATATAAACAAGGTCATTCACAATCAACTCTCAGTCAATACTGTCTGGCTGGAGACTGCAGAAAAAAAGTTTACTCTGCAGCAAAAATATATATATTTTTTTTTTTTCTCGAATTGACATGATCTTAGCTTTTTAAAGCAATAACATGGAACACAGAACCGTGAATAAATTTAGCACAGAACCTTTTTTTTTGTTTGTTTCTAATGGAACCCTCTCCAGTCCCCTCCCCCTTAGCTCTCCTCTCAACATAGCCTCTCCCTAAGCACCTCCTCCTCACACCTGTTGGTCTCATGCCGCGCCACCCTGCACCACAAAAGAGGCATTTCCAATCCTGCGCGGGTCGGCGATCACAGGACACCGGATCCCTACCCGCGCGCCGGTACAAAGGGGTGGCGCGGCTGGGCGACAGGCACTCGGGGTCAGCCCTCCCTTTCAGGAGGAGCAGAGCGGGGAAATGAGCTTCACGCCTCATGGGCCCCCGGGACATGTTCCCGCTTGTGTCGAGAGGAACAGCCCAGCTTCCCTCTTCTGCTCACCACCTCAAACGCCACGGAATCCCAGTCTTTCTCCTGGCCTCCACACCTGTCACACTCACACACACACACACACACACACACACACACACACACACACACACACACACACACATCCTTCTCTCTCCACTATCTCTCTCCACTATCAAACACACACACACACACACACACACACACACACACACACACACACACACACACACACACACACACACACGCACACACCCTTCTCTCTCCACTATCTTCTCCTCACCATCTGCACCACCTTTACGCTACATTCAGTGACTTAGGTTGACAACAAAGACACAATTTTCCACGCTGGGGTTTTTGTGACAAGTGTGGAAGTGTTTCACATATATCCTAGTACACAGCCCTGGTACAGGGTGGAGCATGGTGTAGGTTTATTTGGATAAAGGGCCTACCAGCCAATCTGGTCCTCGTTCACGGGATTCCCACAGTCCTTCCAGCCCCAGTCATCACCCTTGTGTCCGTACCACACACCGCAACACACACTTTCATGGGCGCGCACACACAGAGTTAATTTAGGGGCCATAGTGAAGTTTGAAGCGGCCTTTTGTTTATAACCGACGGAGTGTGTACTTTCCCAGCAGTCGACCGCTTCCTGCCGTCCCCGGCCTGCTCAAAAGATGTTTAAAAAAAGCCACTGCCTTTGAAACCTCTCTCCCCTGGGGCGCTCAAGTGTCATTTAGTAACTAGCTGAGCACTCATCCCCCCAAAAGCCTCTCCACCACCACCACCACCAACCCACCGACCCACCCACTCGGCAAAAAGTCAATAAGGCACAAAGTCCCTTGATTATCCTTAGAGAAGTAGTCCCAGTGGATCATCTCACTTGGTCTGCCCCTTCGAGACACTCAGTGGTCCAGAGGACATCACATGGTTTTTGCCGTTAGCATGCTGTACTGTATGTGTGGAGGTAGGAGGGAAGCCATCATGCTCCTCCTGCTGATGTTGCCACTGCATTGCTGGGAGGGAGTTTCCCTATAGTGTTGGGAGCTGTGCGGGCAGGTTTATTTTGTGGTTGTTGTTGTTGTTGTTTTTGCCCATCTGTTGGTGTGTGTGTGTGTGTGTGTGTGTGTGTGTGTGTGTGTGTGTGTGTGTGTGTGTGTGTGTGTGTGGGAGCAGCTTGATATGTCAGTGCTCGAATCGCTCCACTGATCTGGCTCACACACTCTCCATTTTGGCTCCCCGCTAATCCAGATCCCCCCCACAGTAAATAAAAAGGAATTCATTATTTCTCAAGGTGAGATATGACAAACTGCCGCATTGTTGACAAACCACCTTTCTGGCAATTTCTGTCAGCGTAAGAATGAAGCCCCCGTGACGGCTACTGCACACAGGCTTTTTCTTGAAATGTCAATTTAGCATCTTGACACATTATTGACGTGAAGGCTGACATTTTTGCGAGTCTCCCCACTAAGGTGTCAGAGTAATTTCACTTATCATAACATTCGGCGTAGGCCTTCAGAAATTGACACTGCACATATTGCACCTGTGACTGGTTTTCTCATTTGGATCTGTGTTTCTATTTGGACTATGTGCATCCTTTCACATCAGGTCTTGATGGCAGGGATGAATGAGAGGGGTCCATATGCATCCCGTTCGTCAGGCTTGGGCCTCGTTCCTCCCCACGGTTGACTTAACCACATCCAGCACTCCGAGCAGACACACTCTGGTCCAGCCTTGCAAATTTGTTTGACTGCACAGTGGAGGGAAAGTTATCTCTTTTGATCTTGTTTCACTTGTCCCATTTTGCAGTCTCGTGACATAGACGTCTTGATTGCACGTGTGTGCCTGTGTGTGTGTGTGTGTGTGTGTGTGTGTGTGTGTGTGTGTGTGTGTGTGTGTGTGTGTATGCCCATAGTGTATGTGAGTAAAGATCGTAATCTGAGTGTGTGTCATAAAGTAGGCCACATGTGTGAGTCGTTGAGGAGGGAAACGTAAACACGCTGGCCTTCGCTGAAGTGACACTGAGCCCAGATGTCTTCCATATGACAGAGCCCCCCCGACACACACACACACACACACACACACACACACACCAATTACTTTCTCCTCTGCAGCCCGAAATCCCATCACTCCCTGTGCGGCCAGTGCAGCTTCTTCCCAGCAACCCTTGCTGCCTTGACACCGCCATTGCTAGTGACGCACCCCCATGTTCATGACCTGTGTCACACGTGTGACAGATCCCCTGCCTTCTCTGTGCTGTCTTTTCACAGTAAAAAAGCGAGATGGGGGGAAAAGCCATACAAAAGGGCCTTCTTTTTTTACCTTCTTTTTTTTCAGGGAAAAAAGAACCAATCACGAAAAAAAGAACCAATCAAGTTTAATGATTGGCCCTTCCATTGGGAGGGACAGATAAGGGACGGCCAATTCACCCCTCTAGAATGTTCCAAAGAGCACTTCTGACAACGCACAGGAGAGCGAAAACGGCGCAAAGCGGTGTTCCAAATGGGCGCTTGTCGCCGTCTTTTACGAGCACTCGAGGGCCATTCCGCCCCTCGCTACCCCACCTTGGGGGGCGCGTCTCTATTCTCTCTCTACATCCCTGCTCCGTCCGTGGAAAGTGAGGGTGGAAGTCTATCAGGCGAGGCGAGACGAGGTGGCCGCTGCTCTTCAGCTCGGGTCTCAAAGGAAGCCCATCAGCACGGGGCGACGCTACAGGCGCGCGCCAGCCAATCATCCCCCACACAAGGCTCTTTTATGCAGAGCCATTGTTGGGGTGACATTGATGGACATTGATGGACACTCTCCATTGACCCACTCCTCTTGTTGCGCTAAAACTGTGTACTTTCGACAGTCGCGCGGGAACAAAGGTCGGCAAAATGACTTGCGCCCCCACACCTTCACCATCACTGTCCAGCATGCACTCACTCAATCACTCAGTCACTCACACACACACAGACGCACACACTCACACGCACATACACACACAAAAAGTAACCTTTTTCACTTGCTTGTCCTTCCCTTTTTTCCTTTCTCTTTTTATTGAGGAAATGATAAAAAACGTCTTTTGAAAGTCGCTCACTAGTCCGTTGACATGGTCGGCCAAGGTGAAGGTCGTTTCTAGCTCTGTGTGACAGGTCAGATAGATCCTCCTGACACGACAGCGGCGGGCTGCTCTTACGGCTCGCCGACTTCCTCTGAGAGGCCCCGCACAGCAGTGGACTGGCCACCAAACTCCAGCTGCCAGGGGCTTAGCGGCCAAATCTCTTTTCACCGCCAGTAGATAAGCTGCACAGTTTCCATGGCCTCATAAACAACAACAACTTCACAACTTCTTCTTCTTCTTCTTCTTCTTCTTCTTCTTCTTCTTCTTCTTCTTCTTCTTCTTCTTCTTCTTCTTCTTCTTCTTCTTCTTCTTCTTCTTCTTCTTCTTCTTTTCTTCTTCTTCTTCTTCTTCGTCTTCTTCTTCTTCTTCTCCTTCTTCTTCTTCTTCAACGTATTTCTAGCCTACTTCTTTCGTTTTTTTCTTCTTCTTCTTCTTCTTCTTCTTCTCCCCCCCCCCCATCCTCTCTGGATAGCTATCACTCTTGAACTATCAGAAGACAAACAGCCGGTGGTTGTAATTTCAGTTATGCTGTGAAATCCTAATCGTAAAAGAGAGAAGCCCCGTAAAACTTTTTTTTTTTCTCTCGGCGGCAAGTGTGTGTGTGTGTGTGTGTGTGTGTGTGTGTGCGTCTGTGTCTGCCTGCCTGTGACAGTGCGACCCCCAGTGAGTTACACCGGCATGGCCCATCCGTCACTATCGTGTTTCAAAAGCAGCGCTCCATTAAAAAAAAAAAAAAAA
>JAODXP020000004.1:2904987-2912487 GCA_027497455.2 Sardinella longiceps
CGCAACGTGAGCCCGGCACCGCCGGCCGCACTGCCCGCCGAGCTGCAAACCACACCCGAATCCGTGCCGCTGCAGGACAGCTGGGTCCTGGGCAGCAATGTGCCGCTGGAAAGCAGGTGAGCCAGAAGGCGCCGCGTTATTATCATTACACCCCTCGACTAGATCGGCCCTCCACAGCAGGTCGATTTTGTGGAGCGCTTTTATAAGCACGGCTGTTCCCGATTCCCTAAATGGTTGTAACATCTCTATTTGAGAAGTAATATAACCACAACTGCCGAAAAGTGCAACCGCAGCCTGTATTAATCCATGGCATAGTAGAGAGAAGTTGAGAGAGTGAGAGAGAGAGAGAGAGAGAGAGAGAGAGAGAGAGAGAGAGAGAGAGAGAGAGAGAGAGAGAGTGGCTCAAGGATCCAAGTCCACGGATCTCTATGACAGGTTGCATCTCCTGTGGGGAATCATGTGTCGTGTGTTGTGGCAATTAGACATGTTCAAAGCGCTCTGACCATTGGCTATCACACCGTAAAAACACTGCACAAGCACAGGTCAACAATGCGAGGGTAAACATGGCCTTGAGCTGGGCACTCATTGTCCAGATTGTGTTAATTAAAGATCAACCCTTTTCAAGTGCTAAATGAGCACAATAGCACTACGTCCACCTGCTAGTGTTTATGCACGCTCTACACCAGCAGTGCAAAGTTCCCTCATACTGTGACAGCTTCCCTTATGGAGAAAAGGTGCCTACCGAAACCAGCCCGAATGCCATGTCAATCAAATTTCCCACGCAATGAAACCAGTCGGTCTAATCTATTCATTATTCACTCAACCCTCAGGAGAATGAGATCTGTTCAAACTGTTATTAGGACCAGCCATCTGGTAGCACAAAGAAGGATACATTATGTACCTTTATGCGGAAGGTGTCAATTGTTCGAGCGAGCGGAATAATATACGCAGAAGTAGGCGTATACGGAGTTAAAAAAGCCTGCCGAGGAAAAATCTTTTAAATCCTCCAGCACAAGGAATGAAGCATCGTATTATTGTAATGATGAACTAGAAGCAGAAAGGGGACTATCAAGGCTTTCAGGCCTGTAACTCAATCTGTCAGTCAGACGCGTGTGTGTGTGTGTGTGTGTGTGTGTGTGTGTGTGTGTGTGTGTGTGTGTGTGTGTGTGTGTGTGTGTGTGTGCGAGAGAGGAGTCAATAAGACTGGCTCCAGTGCACCCCGGCAATTAGGAGTATTAATGTACAGTCTCCCGGTCAATCCCAGCGAGTGTTTATCCACACGCCACCAGTCGCACACTCACCCGCACGGCGCCCCCTAAGCCAGCTCGTCAATGACCAGCGTATCCCGTTACAGCACGGCCGCGTGCGGATGGGATGTACATGTAACGCAGGAGTGGCAGCAGCTGTAGCAGCACGCCCGATAACTTTGATCAAATGGACTCGTCAAATAAGTTTGCTAATTGCCTGTGAACGGGGCGAGACTTGTTACCATGAGATCAATGTCGCCCATAAGCTGTGAGAAGCCTCCAGGAGCCGAGAAAAGGGAAGAGGGAGGGGGGGGGGGGGGGGGGTCTTTTGCTGCCAGCGTGGTCCGGCCTTGCTCTGCTTCCTCCTCCTCCGGCGGCAGAGTGGGGTTTTTATTACTGTTAATTTGCCGGCTGTGCCCGGCGGGGTCTTAATTACGAGGCGAGAGAGAGTCAGTCTCATTGTGTGGGAGGTGAGGGATCACTAATGTGTTTCTCTGGCTGGCTGTCAAACACCAAAACCCAATGAATGGCCAGGTCCCTCGCTTTAAGGCGAGGATGGCCCTATTCACTGCATCACTATGGGAACGCACACACATACAGAACACTTGCACACACACATACAAACACACACACACACACACATACGCACATATGTGCCATATATATAACATGCCTTTCACAGGCACACATTTATAGACACTGTTGAACACAGGTATGCATTCACACACACACACACACACACACACACACACACACACACACACATGTGGCCCCTGTGACATGACTACCACAAATCTTTCAGGGCACAAAGAGCAGGGATGAGCAGCGGAAGGTGAAATGGGCAGTTGGGAGATGTGTGTGTGGGGGGGGAGGGGGTTGGCCTTTGATGGCAGGAAGAAAAGGGGGGAGGGGAAAGGGGACAGGGAGGAAGTGCTCTGTAAAGGCCACAGCAACACAGCTTATAGAAGCCACACACAGAGGCCTTATCTCCTCACACTTTCAAGCAAGAACAAAAACAATAGACGTGCACACACACACACACACACACACACACACACACACACATACACAACAGAAAATAGATCCGAAATAGATACTTCCTCCACCTCTGTCTCTCTCTTTCAAATTCAAATTCTCTCTATGTGTATGTATGTGTGTGTGTGTGTGTGTGTGTGTGTGTGTGTGTGTGTGTGTGTGTGTGTGTGTGTGTGTGTGTGTGTGTGTGTGTGTGTGTGCGTGCCTGCATGCCTGCCTGCCTGCCTGCCTGCCTGCCTGCCTGAGAGCTGGCTGCTGTAATTGAATGTGTTGTATTATTGGAGGTTGGTAGTGTTGGGCTTGAGCTGAGGCTCAGAATAGCACACCTGCCTGTCCCTCTGCACACGCTCAGTGCGACTGCTTCACAGCACAGCACAGCACAGCTGCTGTTCTCCTGCCTCCCTCTATGACGTCTTCTCCTCCACTCCCTCCATCCCTCTTTCACCCCTTCTTCCCCCTTTTTTCACACTTTTTTTTTTGCTTTCTCTCTCTTTCTTTCACCCTCCCACCGTCATCTATCTCTCTCTATCACTCTATCCTACAGTACTCTATCCCTTTATTTCTCCCCCTTCCCTCCTCCCCCCCCCTCCCCCCCTCTCTATCTCTCTCTGTCTCTGTCAGTCTGTCCTGCTGTGACCGTCTGCATCCTCGCCTCCTGACCTTGGGCTCTCCTCGGCTCATATTGACAAAACAATATGTACACATCTATTATTAACAAGCAGGGGCTTAAACCTGTGTACTCAAACCCCAGCGCCTCCCTCCCTGGAGCCTGGTGCCCGCCACAGAGCAGAGCACAGCAGAGCAGAGCGCAGCACCAGCACATTGTCCCGCTGCCACCACCTCCAGCCATGGGTGGGGGGGGGGAGAGATAGATGGGGCAGGGGGATGCAGGCTGCCCAGGACGGAGAGCAGCAGCAGGGGCTAGTGGGATGGGATGAGATGGGATGGGGATGGGAATGGAGGTCTGGGGGGCTTAGGGTGTAGGGGGCATGGGTGCATGGGGGTGGGGGGGGGGGGGGGCTCATTGGTCAGGCCATATAAGAGGGAAACTCAAACCTGGGTTATTGTGCTCTGGTGGCCCGCTGTGTAGCAGAGGCATCAAAACAGGCCTGCAAAGGGTCGGCTCATAGATTTATCTGGACTCACACGTACGCACACGTACACAGACAGCTGAGACGGCATAGGCGAAACGTGTCCGTCTTGGACATGTTGTCATCACAAAACAGCTACGAGTTAAAGCTTGAGAGTGCGTTTACTTTCTTTATTATTCAGTATTCTTTTGTTTTACGCACCCAAACCCGTTCTCTATACCAACTGAGTTGAGCGCACCTTTCCCCCTCACCCGCACCCCTACACACACACACACATATACACACACACACACTTGTCCTGATGCATATGTTTGTCCACAGCATGATGCTCTGCATGTTCCTCAATGATGTGTGTGTGTGTGTGTGGTTGCTTTAGACAGCATACAGAGCAAACAGACCGCAGACAGAGCAAACACACCCAACTAGTAATAACTCAGGAATATAAACACAGGAATGATATCAACTATTTTGGACAATACTAGTATCTACTGCTTGTCATGACTTCATTCTCTGAGCAAAAATAATAGTTAAAATGGGCTTTTGCAAGTTTGTAATAGCATTAATTATTGTAGTGCCAAGTCAGTCTTTACAAGTGTTGCAGTTGCTCTTAGAAAGATTGCTTTTTCTGAAGGAGCACTTTTTTGTTTCTTGGACACGTTTTTTTTTCTTCTTTTTCCTGTAAGTGCCTTTCAACAATCGCGCTCGGCGGTGGCCTCGCCTGTATTCAATTAACACCGCCGACTGTTCTTCTCCCCGGCCCGGCATTCTGTCTGATTGCGTGCGTCTCGGTGAGGGAGTGTCAAGTGCCTTAAATCAGAGGGTTCCGCCAAACTCCTGCTGCTCTAACAGCACTGCGCCATTACTGACCTGCTCCATTCCATTCAGCCAAGATTTATACAAAATCCCATTCAAAGGCAGCCGCCGCCACTGCCGCTGCGGCGTTCAAGAAACTCTCTCTCTCTCTCTCTCTCTCTCTCTCTCTCTCTCTCTCTCTCTCTCTCTCTCTCTCTCTCTCTCTCTCTCTCTCTCCATTTACCTTGAGCGAGCAAAGTGTGATTGTGTGTGTGTGTGTGTGTGTGTGTGTGTGTCTGTGTCTGTGTGTCGGTGTGTGTGCATCCATGTGCGTGACCCTAACAGTTTCTCTTGCGGCACACTAGGTGAATGTCATGGCGCCTTCATTTTTAGAAGTGTTAATAAATATCTAATGTAAACTCATTAACACAAGCATAAACAAACACATACTGTACATACACACACATGCACACACACACACACACACACTCACACACATGCATACTCTGAGGCGTCGGAGAGGCTGAGTGGGAGCATTAAAATGCTCTAAGAGCTCATGTAGAACTCTCCACTTCATCACCTCCAGTGTCTAATTAAAACCAGCCTTATGAGTTTGCTCTCTCAAACTTGAGCACCAGTAAATCCAAACAAATGCCAAATGACCTTTTGATAGGTTTACGACTCATGCTTATTTCTCCTGCCTCGCTTTGCTTTGTGCTATTCTTTTCTCTTTCTCTTTCGCTCTCTCTTTCACTCACTCGTCTTTCTGTTGCAGAGAAACTGTTGTTGATGACAAAACAAACAGGAAACATTTATTTGCAAATAGTGAAAAACATTTGAGATGAATTGATGAAGTGAAGGAATGTGAGTTTGTGTGTGTGTGTGTGTGTGTGTGTGTGTGTGTGTGTGTGTGTGTGTGTGTGTGTGTGTCTGCGCGCGTGTTTACTGTTGCCTACCTCGTATAAGTTTCAAAGAGATGACACCTGTATGCACTGAGTGCATTTTTAGCGTTATAATTAGCTGTTCCAAAAAAAAAGCTGAGTGTTTGACCTCTGAAAGTTCCATGGACTCCCAACTTCTAATTGAACACCTCAGTAATGCACAGAGGCAGCTGGTTAGGTCTCTCCCAGCTCGCTAACAAAGACAGACACAACATATGCTCAGCGGTCAATCCAAAAGGAGCTAAACACACCAACTGTGAGCTACTTTCAGTTCTGACTCGCCTCTCATCTGTGGCTGATTTTCAGTCTTTTTGTTTGTTTGTTTGTTTGTTTGTTTGTTTGTTGTTATTGTTTCGTGCAGCATTCACAAGAGTAAGCCATAAAAAAACAGCAGGCAGGAAAAAATAGGTAACTGCATAACAATTGTAGACATTTGCATTTACTTTTAGATTAGACCTACAAAAACGTCCTCTCTCTCTCTCTCTCTCTCTCTCTCTCTCTCTCTCTCTCTCTCTCTCTCTCTCTCTCTCTCTCTCTCTCTCTCTCTCTCTCTCTCTCTCCCTCCCTCCCTCCCTCCTACCACCAGTCTGAAAATGTGTGTAATCTTCTGCATTGGCTTTTGGCCTCCAGTGTTACTGTATCTGGAAGCCTTCTCTCCTCTCTTAATGACAGCAGTGGTGGAGGCAGCAAATGTCAGCGGCAGGCAGGTCACAGAGGACTTGGCCTCTGCACTGCTGAGGAGAGGAGGAGGAGGAGGGATGGATGGATGGATGGAGGAAAGGAGAGGAGAGGAGATTGGAATAGCGAGAGAGGGATTAGTAGCAGACAGAAGGTGTCTGGACAGAATTTTCACTTTAGGGGTGATAATCCCTGTGTCATCATTGGGTCGCGCCTACAGTCACCTGTTGTTTGACCTACAAAGTACATATAGACACAATAACGTGTGCACACGCGCGCACACACAGACGCAAGCACACATTCACACACGATTGCATTCTTAGACAGAGACGCAAGAACACACATGCTTTCACTTGCTCACAATAGCTTATTTTCCGTCAGGAAAGAGGAATGCTCTCCAGTCCCTCTGGTTTCTTTGTGCAATATATTTCATGAACTGTGTGTGCATACGGGAGCACGACAGAGAGTGCAGGGTGTCTTTGGGTTTAACTGTATCTTTGTTCGTCAGTGTTTCATTTTGTGTGTGAGTTTTCATTATTTTTATTATTATTTTTTTTTTATTGAAGTCCTCTTATATTTATTGGTGTATTAATTTGTTAGTGTATTGATTTTTGTTTCCTGTTCTATTTTAACCCAAGTGGCGCGCTCTGCCTTGCTCTCCCTGACCACTTGTTGGAAGTCGTCCCCGTACAGGCAGCAGATGTACGGATTAGGAGAGGTCATTCTAAGGGGTGCATGCATGTCACCCTGGCTCTAATCCATTCGCCACGTTCACCCCCTCAGGCCCCCCCCCCCCCCCCAACACCCTCTCTGTCTCAGTCCCCACATCCCTGTGAGATGCCCCAAACGCTGTGTTTGTGTGTTCATCGACACTTCAGCAGGGCCTGCTACTCTAGCCTCCTCCCAGAGGGAGTTCATAAAAATAGACTCTACTGCACATCTGTGGTCCTCGTCCCTGGCCGTGGTCGCCGCTCTCTTTGAGAAGAGTGACATGTTGAAAGGGGCTTTATGCGGAAACAAAGGAGCAGAACGCAGTTCATTTCAAGGCAGAAATTTAATCAACCCTTTTGACATAAAAAATTAAAAGTTTCTTAAAACCTGACTTACCCTACTACTTACCCTTATCTTGTAATGAAAAGTGAGATAAAAAGTCATTTGTTTTGTGTGTGTGTGTGTGTGTGTGTGTGTGTGTGTGTGTGTGTGAGAGAGAGAGAGAGAGAGAGAGAGAGAGAGAGAGAGAGAGAGAGAGAGAATGTAAAAGAAAGATTTGATGGAAGTGGGAGTCTATTACAAAACATATATTTAAATATATAAAATTATATATCAGAGCCAGCCACAGAATGAATGAGATTTAATTAACGTTAATTGTTCTTTTAATATGCAGATTGAAGAGATTATTTTGTTTTCTTTGAGGCTGGATCACAAAAAATATCAAACAATCTGCCTCTGGCTTGATTGATCTTTCATTATCGAGTCTTTTCGCTCAGCATGTTGTGGAAATGATATCGTCCAATTCGTACAGTGACACAGCAAGCCAAACCTGCCTCTGAAATTTAATGGATACTAGATGCAGACTTCTCTGCCTAGAATACACCCACACTGTGTGTGTGTGTGTGTGTGTGTGTGTGTGTGTGTGTGTGTGTGTGTGTGTGTGTGTGTGTGTGTGTGTGTGTGTGTGTGTGTGTGTGTGTGTGTTTTATGTGTCTAAACACATGC
>JAODXP020000004.1:2919987-2922487 GCA_027497455.2 Sardinella longiceps
TCTCTCTCTCTCTCTCTCTCTCTCTCTCTCTCTCCTCTTGTCTCTCGCTCCTGTCGTCTTCATCTGGTTGGTGCTCCTCCTTTGTGTCTCCTTGTCTCTGTCACGGATATGGATGAAGTCCTCTCATCCCGCTCTCTCTCTCTCTCTCTCTCTCTCTCTCTCTCTCTCTCTCTCTCTCTCTCTCTCTCTCTCTCTCTCTCTCTCTCTCTCTCTCTTTCTGGCATGTCATCACCTGAGACTCATCTGTTCTCTCCTCCATCAGTCCTCCTCCTCCTCCTTCTCTTCTCTCTCTCTCTCTCTATGTTCTATTTACAGTAGAGTAAGGAGAGATGTTGAAGTCGAGGCGGTTCTCTGTCAGTCCCTGAGGCCACCAATCTGCTGGAATGGTGTGTGTGTGTGTGTGTGTGTGTGTGTGTGTGTGTGTGTGTGTGTGTGTGTGTGTGTGTGTGTGTGTGTGTGTGTGTGTGTGTGTGTGTGTGTGTGTGTGTGTGTACCTGTACCTCACACAGGTGCTGTTTCTTGGCAGGACTGCGACAATTAATCAACAATTAATTTACTATTTAGTTAATTACCAACTGTTCTGGTAATCAACTAATCGGTTTATGACATTTTTTAAAAGAAAAGTAGCTCAAGATTGTGTGTGTGTGTGTGTGTGTGTGTGTGTGTGTGTGTGTGTGTGTGTGTGTGTGTGTGTGCGGCGCCGTACCCCTCGTGCCCTTGTTCCAACAGCACTAGCATAGCAGCACAGGGCTCAGGTGGAGATTTCTCATGAAGGCGGAGATCAATTGTGTGCGCGGTGGGTTAGCTACCATGCAGAGTCACAATGCTTGTTTGGTTTCTCTGTGTGCTCCAAGGCTGCCGAGGGTCCCTCCCTCCCTCTCTCCCTCTTTAGCTCTCAATCCCTCTCTTTTTCTCTCTTCCTCTCCCTCTCTCTCGCTCTCTATCTGTCTCTGTGTCTCCTCTCAGTGTCATTCAATATTCACGTTATTGACATTGTGCAGAAACACATGGTGGCCCACTGGGCAGTGTGTGCTTGGGCTAATTCTCCCGAGGAGCTGCGAGCCGATAGGCTGAGATGGAAACGGGACTCATTTTCACAGCAGAATTGGAATATTTTAACCTCTGCTCTCCGGCTGTCGCCATCCAAATTGATGCTCTCCGGGCGCGAGTCTGTGTCTGTGGTGGCTTTTTTTATTTCTTTTTTTTTTTCTTTTTCTTTTTTTTTTTGAACGCCAGCCTCAAACAGTCTGTCAGCATCAGATTTGCTGTGTTCCTGATTCTCTGTGTGAGACACAGCCAGTAGCAGTGACATTGATGTCATTGGTGCAGATTACATGCTTCTTCTTTTGTCTATTTTCCGATGGGCCTTTTGCGATTAACCACGGCAGATCAGGCAACCATTGTTTGAGGTCATTACTGTACAACACCAGTCACGGTTTGCCATCAAAGTGTCAACAATGGCAACAGAGAGTACCGGTAGTATTATGTACTTTGCGTTCTACATAAGGATAAGGTCTACATTCTTGCACCAGGCCATGGCTGGTTTGGTGTGTGTGTGTGTGTGTGTGTGTGTGTGTGTGTGGCTCGATGGTATTTTTTGCCCTCAATGGCACCTTCCAGGCAGCAATGGCTGCAAGGCACTACTTTAACCCCAAGCTTGTGTGTATGTGTGAGTATAATTTCCATTGATGGCAGAGTGTTTTGGCCAGCTGCAGCAGCACGTGGAGCTGAGGCCGCTGCTGTAAGTCCCCTCAGAGCTGTGCCAGAGCCTCCTCCACTTGCGTGGGCAGCTTTGTGTGTGTGTGTGTGTGTGTGTGTGTGCGTGCGTGCGTGCGTGCGTGCGTGCGTGCGTGCGTGCGTGCGTGTGTGTGTGAAGCCTGTACATCCCGAGTCAAGCGTACAACACACATACCGACACATATGTTTGCTTACTCCTCTGACAGGATCACGACCTCTTGACCCCCCCAGGGGCACAACTTCTGGTCATCCTAGTAGAACTGGCGGTACAGGGAGAAAAAAAGGGATGGGTTGGGTGGTTTGAAGGGGGGGGTGGTTCGGAGAGACGGGGGCGGCTTTTAGTGCAAGAGTCCAAGGGCAGAGACAGATGCGGAGGAGCCAGGGGGTGTGTGGGTCAGAGCACTGACTCTCATCAGCCCACACACGGGCACAAAGGGTGGCGAGGGGGGTGGGTGGGGGTGGGGGTGGGTTTGCCAAGCAGAGCTCCGTGGGTTTGAGGCCGGCCTCCGCCGTTTGCATCCCTGGCCATGGGTGGGTTTGAGAGCCAAACACAGGCCCCATCTCCCTAGTGGTGCATAAATACATAGAGTAAGTGCCTTTGCCATCTGTGAGTAACACACAGAGGAGTAAAAGAGAGAGAGAAAGAAACGAGAGACTGCAAAGAACCCAGAGAGGAGGGATAGAGAAAAGAAAGAGCGAGTGGGAGAGAGAAAGCCAGGGGGGTGACAGAAGACGAGTGCGAGGAAACAAAGCTACAGAGAGG
>JAODXP020000004.1:2932487-2939987 GCA_027497455.2 Sardinella longiceps
GTGTGTGTGTGTGTGTGTGTGTGTGTGTGTGCTTGATTTGGGGTAGAGGGGGAAAGAGAAGGAGTGAGAGAAAGGGAGAGAGATGTTTAGTTTTCTAATGAGGTTATCAGTCACAAGGTTCTTTTGTTTGGCTAAGAGCTAGCCCCAGTCCAAAGCCTGGTTAACTGGCCTAAAGAACGCAGTGTTATCCAAATAGAGCATACCTCTCCCAGCATTGCCCACCATTTAGCCTGCAGCTAGCTGCTCATATATCATCATTCCAAGTCAATAGCTCAGAGATTGCAGCTAAAGGATTATAAGTCATAACTTATCCCAGGGTCCCATGCTACTCCTGTTTTTCATTCCCCTCTCTCTCTCTCTCTCTCTCTCTCTCTCTCTCTCTCTCTGTGGCATTGCTGCAGGATATCCACTCCACGTATTGATCACTTTAATTTTTAAAGCTATATGTGTGTATTTGTGTGTGTGTGTGTGTGTGTGTGTGTGTGTGTGTGTGTGTGTGTGTGTGCTTATTTTATTTCCGCACACATCAGGGGCAGAATTTCATGTTGGCAAAACTGTACAGCATACGGCATTTCCTTCTACCGCCAGCATATTAGTTTCTTTCATTTGTGCACGCACACACACACACACACACACACACACACACACACACATGTACGCACATACACACACACACGCACATACACACACACACACACACATACAGGCACGCACACACACACACACACACACACACACACACACACACACACACACACACACACTTATGTGTAGCCACAATGGAGGCTCGCTTGCCAATAAAAGTAGCATTAGAGTGGCTGAACAGATGGTTGACACAGGTGAGACTAAATCTCTGATTAAACAAAGAGATAGCCCGAGCGTGGAGGGGAGGGAGGGATGGAGAGAGGGAGGGTCGGAGGGAGGGAGAGGGAGGGAAAGAATGAAAAATGAAAAGGGCTCCTGGAACCTTCCAGAAAAAGGAAACAAGACCCCCTAAACTGGAATTACCCATAAAACCCAGGCAACAATGAGCAGCCGTCAAGAGCCAGACTGGTCTGGCAGACTAGACTAGTCTGGCCAATCACTGGTTTTGTGCTTCTCGTGTTTTTGGGCTCCGACTGCAGCACTCTACCGACTGCGGCCCCCACTGGCACTCGCTCAGGCCTGGGCCTGGCCTGCTGGTGCCACCCCACTGCACTGGGCACAGGGTTCCTCATGGTGCCAGTGATAGTGCCCGATCGGTGGGCATCGCAGATGGTGTCCGGTGGAGCTGTTTGGAAATATGGGAGGATGGGGGTGGGCACGACAGACAGACAGACAGACAGACAGAGCCCCCACAGGCTGGTTGTGTTAGGGAACAACTGAGCAAAGTCTGGCTTTTAATTAACATCTACCCCCTCACCCGTGCCCCCCCCACACACACACACACGCATATAGACAAACACACACACACACTCTCCCCCCACTCATGCTCACACTCCGATGCATCTGATCTGCCGATCTCGGAGCCTGGCGGTTAAGGCCTCGCGTAACAGTGCCTCGCCCACAAATGCACTTCTGAAATAATTAATGGCATATTAACTCCAGCTGGTCGCCATTAGCGACCATATGATCTCATTCCCCAGTGTTGCGTGTGCTCTCAAGTTTAAGAGAGGGCTTGTTTTTTTTAACAGGCCATAGTGGCAGTGGAGAGGGCTGTTGTGCGGTTGCTGCAGAGAGAGTGTGTGTGTGTGTGTGTGTGTGTGTGTGTGTGTGTGTGTGTGTGTGTGTGTGTGTGTGTGTGTGTGTGTGTGTGTGAGAGAGGGTGTCGCATGTGCCGCATGCGTGCGTCATGTCTAGACACATTGCTGCTGCCCCTAAGCCCTCTGTGAGCGGCTCCTGAGGATCCAATTTCTCTACACTGGCAAAAGCCCTTAGCACGGCGTGAATGGTTACAGTAAGCCAACAGGTAGAATATCATGCTAGATTTTTTTTTTTTTTTTTTTTTCATATTAATTTGGCATGGCCCCCAGAGTGCTCCTCTGTTTGTAGGTCACAACTGAAACAGGGCCATCTTTAATTTAGCAGAACAGGAGGCGATAATTTGCCACAAGGAGACACACACACACACACACACACACACACACACACACACACACACACACACAAACTCAAAAGATCCTGCCTTTTTTTCACACTCTCTCTTCACATTGTTGCCAAGATTATTTTTTTTCTTCTTCCTTCCTCCTCTTTACTTCTGTGTCTTTTTTTCCTCTTTTAATGTAGTCCATGCTGGTGTATTGCTTAGCTGTTAATTCATTGTGTCCGTGTCGGAGTGGATAGAAAGAGTTAGGGAAGAGGAGGAGGAGGAGGCGAAGGAGGAACAGCGAAGGAGCACTTTAGCGGCCATTAATAGCGCTGCTCTAAGAGATGGCTATCGGGCCGACGAGCGGAGCATTAGAATAACCTGATTTTCCACGCCGAGGCTCTTGTCTGATCTACACTAGCAGATTAGACCACTAATGCATATGAACATGCATGTCCAAGGGCCAGGAGCAAGGCACAGTGCTAGCTTGTAGAGAGTGTGTGTGTGTGTGTGTGTGTGTGTGTGTGTGTGTGTGTGTGTGTGTGTGTGTGTGTGTGTGTGTGTGTGTGTGTGTGTGTGTGTGTGTTAGAGGAAAATGCTCAGTGCTCAAACACACACACTGATGCACACACACACCGATGCACACACACACACACATGCACACTGACTGAACAGTATTTTTGCCCGTCTCAGAGAATCACTGAAGCATCTAATGTACTGTATATGAATTAAACTCCTGCCATAACCCGTGCAAAAGCTTGTTATTTCTCTCACTTTTCACTTATTTTTCACTTTTAAGTCACATTCCTCCTTTTCCATAAAAAAAAGTCCCAGAGGTTAACCACCCCTCCCCCATCTCTCTCTCTCTCCCTCCCTCTCTCTTTCTCTCTCCCTCTCTCCCTCAGGTAAAATGGGTGTGTTGATACAAGAGAATAACACCATAGACACTGGAGAGGTGGACGTGGGCCGCAGGGCAGTCCAAGACGTTCCTCCCGGAATGTTCTGGCGTTCCCAGATCTTCATCGACCAGCCACAGTATCTCAAGTTCAACATTTCTGTGCAGCGCGACGCCTTGGTCGGAGTCTATGGACGGAAAGGCCTGCCCCCCTCTCACACGCAGGTATGTGTTATGACCGCCTGTAATAAGACACATTTCACTAGCATCCCACATCTCTCTCTCTCTCTCTCTCTCTCTCTCTCTCTCTCTCTCTCTCTCTCTCTCTCTCTCTCTCTCTCTCTCTCTCTCTCTGGAGTACACAGGGGTGAGGGGTGAAGATCTTCTTCAGCTTCAGTTCCAAATTGTATTCCATTCATCCATCCATCCAATCAGACGAGCCTTGTGAGCATCACCTTGGTGACCATCACCTTGGTGACCTCTGCTGAAAACATTCCCATTTTCCATATTCAAAAGGGTCGTCATCGGCGTTGCCATAAGTTTCTTTAAGAGAAGGGCAGGCCTGAGGGAAAGCGTACGCGCGTGCACGTCTCCGAAGGCCTGAGGGGTGCCCTCTGTGCTGCCTGCTCTAAAGCCAGCCTAAAGCTCCCACTCAAGGCCAGAGAGAGACAGAGAGCTCCCTCCCTCCCTCCCTCCCTCTCTCCAGTCCCAGCTCCACATCAAAGAGCCTCTGCCTAATGGAGGTAATTGACGGCAGAGTTCCCCCACAATGGGAGTCCATAGAAGAGCACTGCACTCTTGATTCTTTCCTTGAGAGCCGGCCGATGAATCGATACGGCGCCTCGCTGGGGCCAGAAAGCGTGTCGGAGGCGGGAATATTAACCGTCGCGCGAGAGAATAGAGGGACAGTCAAGGACACAGGGGGTGGGGGTGGGGGGTGGTGATGGGGGGGGGTGTCACAGTGGGTCACAGTGGTATGCACATGATGGCAAACTGCAGGAAGAGAAAAGAAAAATGAAAGAGGAAAAGAAAAGGGAAAAATTTCTCATCTGCACTTAGCATTGGAGAGAGAGAGCTAGAGTGTCTGTCTGGCACATGACTTCTATTTTCCTTTGATCAGTGAAGCCACTTTCATTCATCCTGGAGTGCTTAGATTGTCACAGCTCGGTGTTCACACTTTGGAACAGTGTGGAGCGGCTGCTCGGAGGAGGCTCTCGTGCCAGCAGATAACACACAACGGCTCAGAGTTGTTGATGCAGTGAAGTGTTGTTGCATCAAGTGTGAAGGACATCATTGGACATCAGCGCTTTAAAACAAATCATTGCTTAGGTTTTCAAAAGCTTTCGTGTAGTAGCGTGTGTGTGTGTGTGTGTGTGTGTGTGTGTGTGTGTGTGTGTGTGTGTGTGTGTGTGTGTGCTGTTTGTCAGCCATTAGAATGCACACTTGTTTTTGTTCTGCTGTGCTTTTCTCACATACAGTAATTAAGGCAGACAGTTTGATCTTCAGTCTCATGTCTTCTGCTGTCTTTTAAAGGAATCACATGAATCCTGACTACTGCATTAACAAAGCATGTAGAGCATTGGAACGGATTACTGGGTTACTATTAGCTCCATATCACACTTTGATCTGGTCCTAAATATCTGACTGCAGGAAGTTATGATCGCTAAACATGGATGTTACATTGTGACACACACACACACACACACACACACACACACACACACACACACACACACACACACACACACACACCACACCCATAGAGAGACACCTGTAATCTAAACAACATAGGGGCAGCCCAAGGTAGCATGCAGTAACCATGAACATTGTGTGTTTGTGTGTGTGCGTGTGTGTGTGTGTGTGTGTGTGTGTGTGTGTGTGTGTGTCTGTGTGTGTGTGTGTTTGACAGTATGACTTTGTGGAGCTTCTGGATGGCAGTTTGCTGATCACCAAGGAGAAGCGCAGCCTGCTGGAGTTTGAGGGTGCGCGACGAGCGCGCTCTGTGAACTTGCACGAGGCCGGCTTCATCCGCTTCTTGGATTCTGGGACCTGGCACATGGCGTTCTACAATGATGGCAAGAACACAGAGCAGGTCTCCTACAATACAATCGTCATAGGTAAGTGTGTGTGTGTGTGTGTGTGTGTGTGTGTGTGTGTGTGTGTGTGTGTGTGTGTGTGTGTGTGTGTGTGTGTGGTACCCCTGAAAGACTTCTCTGAATGCTCTGTCCAAGAGATGCTCATTACACAGAGGCAGTCCACAGGTCTTTATTAGGCATCATCATAATCTCTAGCTACTTTCAGACATACATAAAACTAAAATTGAGATATCTATCAAGAATCCAACAGTATAGGCTTAGCGAGAAATGCTCCTTACCCTCTATTATTGTATCCATATATTCATCTGGTGTGTCTTTCGCAATTTCAGTCATGTCTCCTCGTTTCTTGGAAGAGTGTCCCTCTAGACATTATTGCTTTTTTGAGACCTCAACACCCTCATACCCTCATAAACACTGTCACACACACACACACACACACACACACACACACACACACACACACACACACACACACACACACACACACACACACACAGAGACACTCGTATATACACATGGTCACAGACATAATGAGAATATTGATAGTCTATTGATATTGCAATATTGCCGCCATACTCACCGTCAACACACAATTAAGCTTTCAGATGATGAAATAGGTACACACATACACACACACACACACACACACACACACACACACACACACACACACACATAGAGAAACACACTTAATCTAAACAGCATAGGGGCCCAGCCCAAGGGAGCATGCAGTATAGAGTGGAGTGTATATACCATAAAGCATCAGCTCCAGCTGAAAGGATTATGATGTGCTGTATGTCTTCTGTGTGTCCCTCTCTCTCTCTCTGTGTGTGTGTGTGTGTGTGTGTGTGTGTGTGTGTGTGTGTGTGTGTGTGTGTGTGTGTGTGTGTGTGTGTGTGTGTGTGTGGGTGGGTGGGTGTGTGTGAATAGACATGACGGTGAGTCTGCCTTTAGGTTCTTTTACGTTTGTTTTTCAGCAATCATGAGCATTAGATAGACAGTCATAAAGCGTGAAAAGGCCAATTTATATTCTGCAAGTCTGTTTTTGAGTCCCTCTGTGTGTGTGTGTGTGTGTGTGTGTGTGTGTGTGTGTGTGTGTGTGTGTGTGTGTGTGTGTGTGTGTGTGTGTGGCTGTGGGGGTGTGTGATACTCTGCCATTCAGCAGTGTGAAGTAGTCATGGACTGAAGTGTGTAGCTGATAATTGGCCATGATAATGCTGTGATTGGTTCATTAGGGAAGAGCAGGCAGCCACAGGTTTGCCATAATTAAGCATCTGCTCTAACTATAATTACAACATTAGAAGAATGGAAGGAGAGATAGACTCAAAAATGAGAGAGAGGGAGAGAGAGAGAGAGAGAAGGAACGACAGAGATGGGGAGGTGACAAATCTGTAATTTACAGAATCTGCCTCCTCAATTAGCTGTCTTCTCTTCTCCTCCTCGTTCTTTGCGCTCTCTCTCTCTCTCTATCTCTCTCTCTCTCTCTCTATCTCTCTCTCTGATTCTCTTTCCCACTTTTCCTCATTTACTTCCACAGATTCTGTCACTGAGTGCCCCCACAATTGCCATGGAAACGGAGACTGTCGATCTGGATCGTGCCATTGTTTCCCAGGTTTCCTTGGACCTGATTGCTCAAGAGGTACAAGGCCTCCTCTCTCTCTCTCTCTCTCTCTCTCTCTCTCTCTCTCTCTCTCTCTCTCTCTCTCTCTCTCTCTCTCTCTCTCTCTCTCTCTCTCTCTCTCTCTCTCTCTCTCACACACACACACACACACACACACACACACACACACACACACACTCAGACACACACACACACACGCACACACACACAACACACACACTCACAAAGACAAAGGAACTTACTGTGCTGTTTTGGCTCTAGTTTGCTTTGGCCCATCCCTATATGTGACCCTCTGTTGCCTTGTTTCTCCTCCTTGTTTTTCTGTGCTTCCAGCGGCGTGCCCCGTGCTGTGCAGTGGCAACGGCCAGTACTCTAGGGGGCGCTGTCTGTGCTACAGCGGATGGAAAGGCACCGAGTGCGACGTGCCTAGCAACCAGTGCATTGACAACCACTGTGGCGGCCACGGCATCTGCATCATGGGCACCTGTGCCTGCAACACGGGCTACAAGGGCGACAACTGCGAGGAAGGTGAGAGGCAGATGGATGGACAGACACACATACATAGAGAAAGACACAGAGAGAGAAAGAGAGAGAGAAAGAGAGAGAGAGAAAGAATGTTCACACGATTAAAAGCTCCTTTTCCCCGGAGTGCTACAAAAACAGTCAAATTATTCAAGATAATTCTTTCATCGCCAGTTTGAGTAAACAGTGGCGCGCCCCTCATCACTCCGGTGAAGTGAAATCCTTATTTAAGCACCTTCTCTCTCTCTCTCTCTCTCTCTCTCTCTCTCTCTCTCTCTCTCTCTCTCTCTCTCTCTCTCTC
>JAODXP020000004.1:2972353-2977353 GCA_027497455.2 Sardinella longiceps
ACACACACACACACACACACACACACACACACACACACACACACAGACACACACACACCCCTCTGTCCACCTTCTACAGGGCCTCACCTCACGATGGGCCTATCATCCCTGAGACACAGGTTAGATTGGATGCACACACACACACACACACACACACACACACACAACACACACACACCCCTCTGTCCACCTTCTACAGGGCCTCTCCTCACGATGGGCCTATCATCCCTGAGACACAGGTTAGATTGGCTGCACACACACACACACACACACACACACACACACACACACACCCCTCTGTCTACTAGCACACACACACACACACACACACACACACACACACACACACACACATCCTCGCTTCCACATAATCCAACAACCTCACTGTAAAAGAAAGAATAAAAAACATGAGCACTCACATATGGAAAAAAAGGATTGCTTGCAACACAGCTTGCTCTCATCCTCCCTTTTACCTCCCAAAGTATTTCCAGATCCGTGTGTCATAGAGAGCTACGGCGCACAGCCGTGAGCTTTGACATCCACCTAAGATGGGATGGGAGTGAGTGTGTTCCCAGCATGCGTACTGCAGCACCACAGCCCCAGCAGGCAGCTTCCCCAGCTTTGGGCTGGGTGGTGGTGGTGGTGGTGGTGGTGGTGGTGGAGGGGCTTCCTCCGGCCCCCATGCGTGAGGGGCTCCAGGGCGAAGGGGGAACCACTGGCTTTCCTCACCAGACTCCCACCACAAATGCAGCCTGAAAGGAGCATCCTGCTCCGGGTTTGTTTGTCAGGCCTGCTTGCACTGCATTAGCCGAGAGATACACCATTGTTGCTCACAGGCACGCCACCGCCTTCTTAGGAGATCAAGTCAGCTCCGCGGGATTAGCCGTGTTCGTTTGACTGCCGAACACGGGGCTTTCCATTACAATACGCCATGAAATCAATTCAGTCACCTAGCTCATTGTCGTTTAGGTTGCTCTCGAGTCTTCCAAACCACCAGGCACCCCTATTCAGTGTCCTTCATGAGGTCTATGAGAACAATAGTTCCATTTTAACAGACGGAGAGAGGGAAAAACAGAGTGAGAGTGAGGAAGAGAGAGAGAGAGAGAAAGAGAAAGAGATAGAGAGCGGGAGATAGAGAGACGCCCTGCATATTCTTGCAGCACATTAGCAGCTGTACACTTTGAATAAGGGCCTCCTTAGGGTCATCCCTGCATGCTGTTGAAATGAAGTCCCCCCCTCCCCCGGTCTCGCCAGATGGGTCGGCTGATCTGAGGTCAGTCGGTGACCTGCCTCCTGCAGCACGCGCTCACAAAGCATTAGCATCTCCCGGGCTGGCCCTGTTCTCAGCACACCTGAAAAGCCCAGCTCTGTGAGGAAATGAAACCAAAAATGTGCGATTTCTCATTTTTTCTGCGTTTTTTTCTTCTTCTTCTCCTTTTACCCCTCCATCCTCTCTGAGACGCGCCCCCCCCCCCTCTCTCTCTCTCTCTTTCTTTCTCTCTCTCTCTTTCTGTCTTTCCATCTTGGGCCATCTCTCCTCTCGTGTGGAGAGTCTAGTGTGCTTGAGCAGACGGAGGCTTTGGCTCACACCCCTGCTGCGACGCAGATGCTTCTATCATACAACGCCACTCATGTGCTGCCCAGTCCCATTCAGCACTTTCAATTTGATCTGGACTGTCTGTTTGTGTGTGTGTGTGTGTGTGTGTGTGTGTGTGTGTGTGTGTGTGTGTGTGTGTCTGTGTGTCTGTGCTGTGTGTGTGTGTGGGAGGGGGGGGTATTTCATAAAGACCAAAAGGGAGTTTAAAAAAACCACGTCACTTTGATTCATGACTATCCCATACATAGTGTCTGCTCATAGCAGGGAATGATTTCTCCTTGACGTTTGGGTTAGGGGTTTTGAAAGTAGTTGATGGAGGTGACGCCTGGGATGATGTTCTCTGTCTGACCCCCCCAACACACACACACACAAAAAACTCACACACACTCACCATCACCACCCCCCACTGCCGCTCCGAACCTCAGCTCCAGATGTGCCGCTGCATACGATCCCCTCTCGCTTCTCTCCAAAGACACCGCCAGCCAGCAAGCGCTCACATCAAAGACAGCCGTCACCGCTATCTAGCGTAGCCTAGCGCGGGACAGCAGCGGCTGAATGCTCCTGCATGGGAACACAGGGCCAAACACATGGGCCATGGGCCCCCCCCTCCACCGCCACCCCTCCCCTCCCCAAAGAGCCATACAGCTACGGGTCTGCAGACAGCAAAGCACTTTGGCTCCCCTTTAGCCGCCGGGCCACTGTGCCAGTTTGCTGTGTGATGTGTGCAGTCGAGGGTTTTTGGGTAATTGAGTCTGTGTATTTGTGTGTGTGTGTGTGTGTGTGTGTGTGTGTGTGTGTGTGTGTGTGTGTGTGTGTGTGTGTGTGTGTGTGTGTGTGTGTTTGCCAGTAAATATATGTCTGTGAGTCTGGCTCGTCTGCTTGTGTGGCTGGGAAACTGTCCTCTGCTCAGCATCCAACTGTGTGGAGTAGATGGGCCCCGATCGAGCGCTAACCGGGGCGAATTAGAGCCAATGAAGTTAGCGTTTAATGAGAGGATCTGGCCCTAAGACTGTAATGACTCCAGGCTTTTACGAGAAGTGCCATACACAAATGACAAACAGATCTCTCTCTCTCTCTGTCTCTCTCTCTCTCTCTCTCTCTCTCTCTCTCTCTCTCTCTCCTCCCCCGCTCTATCTTTTCCTGCCTCTCTCAGCCAAGTGCAATGCAGCGGCCTCGTAATTTTTACCAGCGCCGCATGAGATACGGCCTCTCTCAAAGCTCTTTGCCATGCTGACTTGGCGGGGGGAGGATTTCAATTTTCGCCGAGGCCCCTGTGAGTGCGGCGGGCACATGCCTGTTACACAGAAGTTAAAAGTGCCGAGGAAAAAACATACGCGTCCAAAGGGAAAATCTGAGTGGACGTTTATTAAACTTTTGATATATGCAAGTCTGTAATATTGTGAAATGTCACTGCTGGTAGCAGCTGCGGTTCTCACTCAAAGACACAGCCGCCACCCCATCTGCGCTCTGCAAAAGGTTTTTTTTTTTTTTTTCTTTCTTTCTTTTTTTATTAGATATATGTGGATATATTTAGCTATGAGAAAGTAATGATCCCCAGACTCATATCAGGCGATGCAGCGTGGCTTCATAGTAGCTCCAGAGATGATGTGTCTTGACTCACTGATTTATCTGTTATGAGAACAAGCTCCTCAGAAGTAATAAGGCCACCATCACACCCTTAAAAAGAGTCTCTCTCTCTCTCTCTCTCTCTCTCTCTCTCTCTCTCTCTCTCTCTCTCTCTCTCTCTCTCTCTCTCTCTCTCTCTCTCTCTCTTTCTTTGGGGCCTGATTATGGGAGATAGCAGCACGGGGTGGGGAGCCTATAGAATTACAGCGCTCCATATTAGGAGTCTATTTGACGCCCAGTCAGGCATGATATTAAGTCAGCCATCATAATTAAAGATCGCAGGCAGACATGGGTCACCCTCGGAATTTAATTCAGGCTTGAAGTTTGCCCCTAAGAAAACACACGAGCCAGCTAGGCACACATGCAAAAGGGCACACACACACACGCCCACGCGCACTCTCACATACATGCACACGTACACACACTCACACATGCACTCACCGATATGGGAATTAGGTCTGCATGTCAATTGTGGTTATGCTGATGATAAGGCACCCCACGACCTATGGGGTGGAGCGCAGGAGTGTGTGTGTGTGTGTGTGTGTGTGTGTGTGTGTGTGTGTGTGTGTGTGTGTGTGTGTGTGTGTGTGTGTGTGTGTGTGTGTTCATGTATCTGTATATCGAAGCCACAGATGGGCTGTTAAAACTGCGAGCCCTTATTCTGTCATTGGGGATTTTTTTTTTCCCCCACTCTCTCTTTCTCCTCTCTTCCTCTCTTCCTCTCCTCTGCCACTTCGTCCTCCTCCGTCAATTTGGTTTTCATTTTGATTGATTCTGTTGTCATTGGCCAAGCATATAGTATATCAAAGGCCAGTTGGAGAAGAGAACGGAGCTCCCGCACCGCTCCTGACATTCTAATGAAAATACAGCGGGATCCAATCCCCTCTGCTGAACAGGAAGAGAGGAGAGAGGGGGAGAAGAAGAACAGAGGAGAAGAAGAAGACGGGAAGGGAAAAAAGAGGAAGGACAGAGTCTGAAGGGTTTTTATATGGGGGGGTGTGGGAAGGGGTGGGGGTGGGGGTGCTGCTCTGTTCATGTAGTGAAAATCTGATGTGTCCTGTCACCGTAGGATGCCTGGCTGTTTCACAAGAGCAAAGAGAGAGAGAGAGACAGAGTGTGGTCTGTGTGTGTGTGTGTGTGTGTGTGTGTGTGTGTGTGTGTGTGTGTGTGTGTGTGTGTGTAGAGAGAGAGAGAGAGAGAGAGAGAGAGAGGGCTTGTGATGGTGGTGAGCGGGCAGAGGGCCATGGGATTTGGGGTTGGGGTTGTGGGGGGGTTGTTATGCTCTTTCCAGAGTGGTATGCTGGAAGGGTGAGAGACGGGTGGTAGTAGAGGAGGGGGGGGCAAGGGGGTGTTTGGAATGGCAGTTTCTGGACAGCACTCACTGCTTCTTCCAAGCCAGTCCCTCAGAGAGTGCTACCAAGACCATGTCACACGCTGCTATTGATACACCACACAGGGACCACAGCCCACACACACACACACACACACAAACGTACACATAGAGACATGTTGAATTACGCTGACACTTACATAAACACACTACATACAATTCCCTTACAGTGCTTACACACCCACAGAAACACACACAGCACCACACGCATAACAACATGAACATACACACACACACACACACACACACACACACACACACACACACACACACACACACACACACACACACACACACACACACACACACACACACACACACACAAGCTCACTCACTGTGTTTTACTCACTGTGTCGTAGTGCCATTCTAAGCAGGGCTATGTAATGC
>JAODXP020000004.1:2982353-2984853 GCA_027497455.2 Sardinella longiceps
CGACCCCTTTAAAAACACAAATCACCACCCCGGCAAAGACAGAGAGCGCAAAAAATGAAATCTGACCGGCAGCATCTCCTCCAAGTGACGCGTGTCTAATTGCATTAGGCGCGTGATTGGTCATTATGAGGTGATGGACAGGGCGCCGGGCCAATCAATCCTCTTGTTAGAGGGGTCGGCTGGAGCGCCGTTGGCCAGCCCTGCACTTGGCGGGCGCGCTGTAAATCCGGGCCGGTAACGAGGGCAATGAGGAAGGTGTCCATCACGCGCGGGGCGGGCCGGTAATGGAGACGTCTGGAGACGAGGCCCAATCTGCCAGAGTAATGAGGGGGCAAATGGGCTCTCCTGAACCAGCAGAATCCTTCCAGCGGCAGCAGCGCTCAGGCCACTGGCAGCCTGTGAGCCATGGACCTGCAAATGCCCTCCACTAGCCAGAGTCAAGGCAACATACACACACAAGTGGTCATCGTGAAATCACTTTGGTTTTTAAGTTTGGTGTTTTGTGTTCTGTATTTTATCAGAAAGATTCCATATTGGTCGTTGGAGTTCAAAAGAAACCTCAAAAGTTTCAATTTTCTAGGTTTAGAATCCCTATGGTTCCGTACAGCACGCTCAAGAACCCTTTGTTCTAAGAGTTCTTAAGGGAGTCACCATAAAACCCCTTTGGTTTTAGGCTCAGTGTTAAGATTCTGTGTTAAGATTCAGTGCTCTGTGTTGTATTTTGTGTCTCTCTGTCTGGTCCAATGCACATTCCCAGGCATTGGCAATGCTTATTTGTATGTTAATTAAATTCCAATCTGATTTTCCGGGGCACATTAGAGCTGCTTTTCATGGCGTCTGTCTGCGCGGCGGCTGTGCTTTTGTGGGAGGTGGAACTAAAGGTGACGTGCTAATGAACACGTAATGAGACGCTGACGCTCCAGCAGCGGCCCAGGACTGGGGTGGGACGGATGTGGGCCGGATCCGTCGTCCGGTCTGGCGTGGGATTGGAGAGAAGGGTGGAGGAGGGGGGGGCGCTCATGTCCGGGTCTGCGTCCACACTGGGCTCATCACCAGAGGCGTGAGTCGTCTCAGTGACACTAAGCCTTTCCTTTACTTAGCCTGCTTAGTGCCAGCTGTCTGAGGGAATTCAGCCAGGCTTTTATCTTCACACACACACACACACACACACACTCCCATGCCCTCGTTGTGTCTTTCGTGGCCCAGTGAGGAGCCCAAACCGCACCCCCCCAACCCACTCTTCCCCCCAGTCACCCCCTCTAGTCAGTGGGACCTCTTGTCGCAAAAGACTCTTTGGCTCACGCTGCTCCCAAGTGCCAGGGCTGTTGTCGGCCATTTTGGCTCAGCTGGACAGCATGTTTTTTTGTGGGGGCGTGCGGGTTGTTATGGTGGCAGCCCATCCACCTTGCCACCACTCCCTTCCCTTCATTAAACCTGTAATGTCCCCAGATGGCCGGGCTTTAAATGACCATTTTGTCTCCGCTGGACGGCTTGGCAAGCGAAAGCCTCTCGCCATCTTGCCCTCGCGATAATTACAGCCCGTAGCATCACCCGCGGCCACCATTGATCCGGGGTATGAAGATCTGCCGCGTTGCTATGGAATTATGCATGCAGTCAGAGCCAGCAAAACAAGAAGCTGGAATTCTCAAACAGCCCAGTAGCGGCTTGTCCTTCAGCTCAGCCCCCTCCGGGAGCCCAAAGGGCCTGGACCAGTGATTACTCCCCTCCTGAGACCAAATGGCTGCAACAGCCCACTACTACTGCTGCTGCTACTGTGTTTTTTTTGTTGTTTTTTTGTTACTTTAAACAGCTGCATACACCCCCACACCTCTGGCCGTGCTGCTGCCGAATCACACAGGGCTAATGGCCGCTGATTGCTGTATTTCCAAAATGGCCACTGCAGACTCATTTTCCCGCAGTGCCACACAAGAGCGGCGGGTGTGATTGATAGCCATAGCCATAAAACACACGCACACACACACACACACACACACACACACACACACACACACACACACACACACACACACACACCTCCCACAATCTTGAATACTGATCACTCCCCTGACCCTCGCAGAGATAATAGCGTGATTGCCACAGCCTCCAAAAAAAAAAAAACTGCTCCCAAGTTTCCTGTAGCCCGTGGGTGATTGCGTCAGCTATCAGGTGGGCTCCTTCAGACTACTGTACTTAAAAAAGACCCCTAGACGAATAATCACACATTATGCTTCTGATAGAAGGAGCTGCGTGAGGCAGCCTTGCCTCTGCTGCTATATTATGGGCTTTCATGTTAGCATTTTACCACTTTTCTCCGCCCACATTGCTGCAACCGTTTCCTTTCACAGATATGCTCCAAAAGTTAGCATTCTCCGAAACAGCGAGCGGCTCATTAAGAGATAAGGCTTGAGTGTGAGTGTGTGTGTGTGTGTGTGTGTGTGTGTGTGTGTGTGTGTGTGTGTGTGTGTGTGTGTGTGTGTGTGTGTGTTAAAGTAGTCTGATC
>JAODXP020000004.1:2989853-2992353 GCA_027497455.2 Sardinella longiceps
TACAGCAGTTCTAGTGTATGTCTTAGTAAGGTTTTTGTTTTATTTATTTATTTTTATTTATTTATTTATTTTATTTTTTTCGGGGGGGGGGGGGTGTATCAGTGCACTGTGTTTGTGTGTCTGGGGGTTGGGGAGGGGGATATGGGGAGGATCCTCAGATGGCGTCATTGATCTGCAGCATAATTAGCCGGGCCAGAAAAAGAGAGGCCGCGCTCACGGAATTCCAACATGTTGCCCAACGTGAATAATTTAACGCTCAGCATGAAGTCATCCTTTGAAGTGGTTCTTTGAAGCAACACCCCCTTATCTTCCTTTCACTGTTCTGCTCTTTTTTTCACACACACACACACACACACACACACACACACACACACACACACACACACACACACACACACACACATCTAAACTAAGTAAACTCTCAACCCTTAAACCTGTCCCCAAATATCTGGCCCGCTCCCCTTCTGAAATATACATGTGAAATTATGTTCAGAAATCTACATAATGAAATTATGATTATTATTGTGTCCAGCTAGCAGCCTTTTCTAAGGTCAAAAGTTGGTGTTCTCTGACATCAGCACACACACTAATGCATACACACCTACAAAAAATATATATATAATTCTCTCTATATTCTGTGTGTGTGTGTGTGTGTGTGTGTGTGCGTGTGTGTGTGTGTGTGTGACTGTCTGAGGGAGTGGTTCGTGTCCTGATGCCGGAGGAGAGGGTTTTGAGAGGAGGCTGGTTGTGGTGGAATCTTATTTAAGCACTGTGTGGATGACAGTGGTTTGTGGTGGCTCATGTTATTTTAGTGCCATCCATCTCTCTCATGTCTCTCACACACGCACGCGCACACACACAGACAAATATAGTCACCATTTCTGTCTCCTCTTTATACAATAATGTTTAAATTTGTGGTATTCTATAGAAAATTACAATCGAATAGATTTTTGTTTGTAGATTATTATATAATATTAATAACAACAACAACTATAATCATCATCATCATCGTTCAATTTTGTCATGCCTATGTACCTGTGAATTTAATAATAATTTGTAATAATAATAAAAAAAAAAGTTTAGTAAACTTGAACAGATCGGCATCCAGCAACTGCAAAAAAAAAAGCACTCTCACAGATCAATTCACAAGTTTTTCTTTTTTTTTTTTTGGACTACTGAAATGACTACTACCATGTTGTACACACTTTTTTCCACTTAACAAGAATGCTAAGTGGACTGTGAGTGTGTGTACTTGGTGCCAACGTGTGTGTTTTTGACTACTTCATGGAGTTCTTTCATGTGACAGCAGTGTTGCTGTGTGCAAGCACAAATGTCTGCCGTGATTCCGACTGACCATCCTTGTGCAATGGCGGCCTTGATCTCCAATCTCTATTGAATAAAGATCAAAAGCACAGCTTTTCTCCACACCTTGTTTCATTTTGGGTCTGATGAAAGCCCCCCCGGAGCGTGACTGACAACAGGAGAGAGTTTGATGTTTGCTGTGTTCGGTGGCATAGACTGTGTCTGCGCCATTTGCTTACATTTGGTGTCCGAGGGGGTAATTTTCGGGGTTTTTTTTTTTAGAACCTCGAAATTGGACTTGGACTTGTTCTTAAAGCTTTTATCGTAGTGGTTGCAAAAAACATACAGAAAATTGATAAATAAATAAATATTAATAAATATATAAATAAATAACAATATAATTAATTAATAGTAATTTTAAGGGAATGCATGTTTCAGCTAAAGATTTTTGTCTTTCTTTCTTTCTTTCTTTCTCATTATTTTTAAAAAGTTTTATTACAAAATGGTTTTGTACATTTAGGATTAAAATCACCCCCTCCGAGAAGTAGGAGTTAAAACAGAAAGCAACGACATTAGATATTGTTTGGGGTGTGTATGTGTGTGTGTGTGTGTGTGTGTGTGTGTGTGTGTGTGTGTGTGTGTGTGTGTGTGTGTGTGTGTGTGTGTGTGTGTTTGAGTGTGCGGCGGCAGTCTGCCTAAACTAGAGCCCTGTTTCCTCAGGCAGGATATTAAACCACAGCATTTTGGAGCAAATGAAAACTCTGGACTGGCGGCAAGTAGCACGGAGTTCAGACCCACAGCCAGTGGCTTTCCCTTCCCACCCTCAGACTCAGTCACACACACACTACAGCATTCATGCACATGCTTGCACACAGAAACACACAATATCAAATTTATGCACACACACACACACACACACACACACACACACACACACACACACACAACAACACACACACACTCATACTGTTCACAGACACATACTTATCGCAGCTCACATTCACACTCATGCAAAAATGAATGCCCAAACACACACACACACACACACACACACACACACACACACACACACACACACACACACACACACACACACACACACACACACACACACACACACACACACACACACACACACACACACACACACACACACACGTCCCACATACTTAATGTAAAAAAAGTGCCTGGAGAGGAG
>JAODXP020000004.1:2997353-2999853 GCA_027497455.2 Sardinella longiceps
TGTGTGTGTGTGTGTGTGTGTGTGTGTGTGTGTGTGTGTTGTGCATGTGTGTGTGTGTGCGCAAGTGCATGTGCAAGTGTGTGGTGCACTAATAGCAGCCATTTAAATGAAGGTAGGCCCATTAAACAGCAGGCCTTCAGCCTGTGACGGCGGAGTAAATGAAAAGGCACAGGTCCTGAGCGCCACATAATCACAGCGGGCCACCTCAGCACACAGCCCACACTGGTGCTAAAAGACGCCGTTTAGGAGCCGCCGTTCATTGTCCACCGCACAATCCATTGGCCTTTACGAGAGCACAGGGCCAGGCATATGCTGAGAGCACACGCTGAGATAGAGGAGCCCAGGTGTGTGAGTGTGTATTTGTGTGTGTGTGTGTGTATGTTTGTGTGAGAGAGAGTGTGTTTGTGTGTGTGTGTGTGTGTGTGTGTGTGTGTGTGTGTGTGTGTGTGTGTGTGTGTGTGTGTGTGTGTGTGTGTGTGTGTGTGTGTTCGTGTTTGTGTTTGTGTTTGTGTGTGTGAGAGGGAGAGAGAGAAAAAAAAGAGGAAGTAGTTCATGCCTTTGATGGATAATCAAGGCCGTTTAGCCCATGCACATGCCGTCTGTAAGGGTGTGTTAGGATGTGTATGAGGAAGGAGGATTGAACTGTGTTTTTTGTTCATATGCGTGTGTGTGTGTGTGTGTGTGTGTGTGTGTGTGTGTGTGTGTGTTTGTGTGTGTGTGTGTGTGTGTGTGTATGTATGCATTTCTATGTGTATTTCCAGATATATAATGCACTGTGTTATGTTTTTCTCTAATGTACAGGAAATATGTGTCTATTTGTGTTATGTGAAATATGTGCTTTGTGTGTGTGTGTGTGTGTGTGTGTGTGTGTGTGTGTGTGTGTGTGTGTGTGTGTGTGTGAATATGCGCTCTTAAATATGTCAGTCTTATGGAGATTTATACTTTTCTATCATGTTTCTCTCCTGTTTCTCCTGCTCTCTATGCGTTCCGATTTCCTAAGAAATAAAGATTTCAGACATAGGTAAGCCTCAGCTCTTGTGGACGCAGCCAAATGTTCCCGTCCTTGTGAATGTTGTCTTTCCCAAAACCCCCCACCCCCTTCCAACCCCACCTCCATGTGCAATGTGAGCATGATCCTACAGTTACAAATCACACCATTGTTTCTTGGCTTTGGATGGCTTTTAAAATCCCACGAGAAACACATACACACAGAGAATCAAGATTTTTCTCCCTCCTTGACTGTCTGGCTTGATAAAAATGGTTGAAGGTTGAAGCTGGAGAAAGTGAAAGAGAGAGAGGGGGAGAGAGAGAGAGAGAGAGAGAGAGAGAGAGAGAGAGAGAGAGAGAGAGAGAGAGAGAGAAAGAGATCCTGAGATACAGACAAATGTGGAATTTAAAGACAGTCGCCTGTTGCCGGGGACCGCTCAGAGACGCCTCCTTTTTATCCGGAACCCCGAGAGGACAGCAGCCATTACAGAAGAACACTCTATTTTTTCTCTTCCTTTATTTTCTTTCTCTCTTATTCTTTTCATTTGTATGTGCTCATTTGTGTTTAGACTAGCGGTCTGGCGACGTTCATCTCCTTTCTTAAATGTCAGCGTGCGAGGCATGCGAGGCAGGCACGAGTAGCACGGCTTCCAGTGGTTGAGCTGGGATGGGTGTCAGCTGCAGCTCTTACATCGCAAAAGCCGGCATTGTTCTTTGAAAGGTCATTTTTATTGCAACACGCTCAGGGCCCTGCTTGAAATAATTCCCTCGATTTTTTTTTATTATTATTTTATTTTTTCTCTCCCTCATCTCGCACAACCCCCCAATATTCATCTGAAGAGTTTGATTTCGACAGCCAGTGTAAAATTAGGGTAGTGAGCCCTGGAATTAAAAGCGAGCTATTTTTAGAGCGCCGTCTTCTCCCTACTTGACCCGGCTCATTTTTCAGCAGCTCACAGCAGCAATAACCTGCTATTCCATATTAATGTTAATGAATTAATAAGAGTTTGAGGGTCTCGTGGTTGTTAAATGCTTCATGTGGTCGCTAAGACTTGCACTTATCTTTTCAATGTGCTCACACACACAAACACACACACACACTCACAGACCCAAAGCAGACATTTCACTCCATTTTGGATGCATCATTAAGGCTGCTGTGTATCAACTGTCTCTCCGGCGAGTCTCGTAAAGTTCAGAGTGTATTGGAACGTCTGCACCACCATCCTGCTGTCGGCCAGGAAAGCCTTGTCTTCCTCCTAGCAGCTTACTCTCTGGTGCCTTTTTCCTCTCCACACACGCATTCCCAAAACCCCCATCAGTTTTCTATTAGGGTTTCTCTCTCATTCTCTCTTTCTTTCCCTCTCTCTCTCTCTCTCTCTCTCTCTCTCTCTCTCTCTCTCTCTCTCTCTCTCTCTCTCTCTCTCTTTTTCTGTCCTTCTCTCCTCACATATTCTCTCATTAGACTGAGCTCCTCTTGCACTTGCGTTGAGCTAGAGCCCCCATCTCAGCCACA
>JAODXP020000004.1:3007353-3009853 GCA_027497455.2 Sardinella longiceps
TCACCCCGTCCTTAAACACTGTGTAAATGAGAGATTCAAGGACAATGTGTTTGTTTTGTGTGTGTATGTGTGTGTGGTGTGTGTTTGTGTGTGTGGTGGGGGGTTCTATAATGTTTCTTTGTCTATCAGAATGGCAAGACTCTCAGACACTATACAGGCAAATGCTGACTTATAGTCAGTGAGGGACAAAGCACATCTTGTTTAGATAATAAAAGTGCTGGAGCTTTCAGTGTGGCTTTGGTTTTGTTTGTATAGTTGCCGTTTTGTTTAGCCAGACAGTTGCTTCCTTTAGGCAGTGAGGAGATCCATCCCGACACAAAATAAATGACCTCGGATTGAGCAAATTGAATCAAGCACAGCCGCACAATGTATTAAGCTCTGGAAGTAAAGGATTCTTCTTCATCAGTGTCACACTAAAGTGCAGAGAGCGAGCCGCCGTGTGTGTGTGTGTGTGTGTGTGTGTGTGTGTGTGTGTGTGTGTGTGTGTGAGTGTTGGGGAAGGGGGGTGGTTGTTCGGGAAGAGGTGGCCTGGGAGCAGGTGTGTGTGTGTGTGCATGTGTGTCTGAGAGAGAGAAAATGTCTTTCTTCATTCCTTCATGTACGTGTTTGTGTGTGTGTGTGTGTGTGTGTGTGTGTGTGTGTGTGTGTGTATGTGACATATGGAATGCCATTGTCTCTTGCGTGAGATTGCTGACCTCTCCTCTGTTCTTGCCCTTGGTCCCTCAGGTCCGTCTGGAGTGGCCCACGGACCTGGCCATCAACCCCATGGACAACTCCATCTACGTGCTGGACAACAACGTGGTGCTGCAGATCACAGAGAACAGGCAGGTGCGCATCGTGGCCGGGCGGCCCATGCACTGCCAGGTGCCAGGCATCGAGTACACCATGGGCAAGCGTGCCATCCAGACCACGCTGGAGGGCGCCACGGCCATCGCGCTCTCCTACAGTGGCGTGCTCTACATCGCCGAGACGGACGAGAAGAAGATCCACCGCATCCGGCAGGTGTCCACCGACGGCGAGATCTCACCACTGGCCGGCGCGCCATCCGACTGCGACTGCAAGAACGACGCCAACTGCGACTGCTACCAGACAGGAGAGGGCTACTCCAAGGACGCTCGCCTCAACTCGCCCTCGTCGCTGGTGGTGGCGCCGGATGGCACGCTCTACGTAGCCGACCTGGGCAACATCCGCATCCGAGCCATCCGCCGCAACCGGCCACCCGTGGGCTCCTCGGGTCTTTACGAGGTGGCCTCGCCGTCCGAGCAGGAACTGTACGCCTTCGACGGCAACGGCACGCACCAGTACACGGCCAGCCTGGTCACCGGCGACTACAAGTACAACTTCAGCTATAGCAACGAGGACGACGTGACTGCCGTCACCGACAGCAGCGGCAACACGCTGCGCGTGCGCCGAGACCCCAACGGCATGCCCGTGCGCGTGGTGGCCCCCGACAACCAGGTCATCTGGCTGACCATCGGCACCAACGGAGGCCTGAAGACCCTCACGGCGCAGGGCCAGGAGCTCGTGCTCTTCACTTACCATGGCAACAGCGGTCTCCTGGCAACCAAGAGCATCCAGATCGGCTGGACCACCTTCTACGAGTGAGTGCTGTTCAGGCAGAGATTACAGACGGAGCATTTTTTCCCTTCATCATCTGTTTTTTTTGTTTTTTTTTTTTTTGCCGTTGTTATTGTTGATTGGGGAGATGCTTTTGTTGATAAGGCCAGCAGACTGCAGACAGGGGGATTGTGGGAAACCTGACCCGTACTCTGGGGCTGACTGACTGGTCAGCAGGGCTGGGCTGAATAGCCCGCCACTCAGCAGAAGCAGTCGGCCCCGCGTGGTGCGCCACACCGCAGTCGCTATCAAAGCCACAAATATCATCTCCAACCCGGCTTGTCGCGTTCGTCGGAGCTTTGATCTGATAGGGGCAGCACCAGTGTCTCTCTCTCTCTCTCTCTCTCTCTCTCTCTCTCTCTCTCTCTCTCTCTCTCTCTCTCTCTCCCCCTTTCTTTTTCTCTTTTTCTCTCTCTTTCCCTCTCTCTGTGCTCCTCCAGTGTCACACTGTGTGCCAGGCGTCTTTTCCCTAAGTGACACAAGCGCACACACACAAGCACACGACCAGACTGACAGGCATGTCTACTCAGAAACTCTCTTTCTCACACACACACACACACACACACACACACACACACACACACACACAGACGGTGACAGACTGTTGGGACAGCATGTGAGTCCACACGGCTATTGCCACAGAGACCAGCAGTAGACAGGCAGTGTGTCAGAGCAAGGGCACAGTTTGAGCCATGTCATGCTGCACAACTGTCAGCAGGGTGTGCGACTGTGACTGTGGCGGGGAGAGGGGGGTGCATGTGTCCGTGTTGGGGCCAAATCACTGACACATACACACACATACACAGGCGCATTGCACACACACATTCACTGTGTCTCTCACATTTACACATTGACACACACACACACTCTCGTATACTCATAT
>JAODXP020000004.1:3012353-3014853 GCA_027497455.2 Sardinella longiceps
AGTAGCAGTGTTTGTCCTTACTGTTTACAAATGGAGAACAAAAAAATCCACTTTCCATTTGCGAGTTTAAATTGCGTGCCAACCACAGTATTAAAGCTCTGTTTGTAGGGTATGTGTTCTGCATAAGTCTGTGTACATCCCAATGTATTATTCATAGACAATACAAAAGGGTGTGTTTTCCTTTAAAGATTCCTTGTTAGCTCGCTAAATGTGTCATGGCAAATCAAGAGAAATGGCGATCAATTGATTCACCTCTCAAACAGATGATTTCCTGACGCACACTGTACAGTGGATGTAATTTCTCCAAGCCTGTTGTTACGTGCGTGCGGCTGTTTTCCGAACACGAGTCCCTTCATGGAAGTCCTCTGAGGGAGTTGTCAGAAATGCCACATCCATATGCTAATGGCTATGGGAGCGCTTGTTTATGTCTGGCTAAAGTAGTGGCTGTCAGCCGCGGGACTGACACCAGTGAGGCAGCGACGCCGATCTGAGGGAAAAAAGGGTCTCCGTTCCTATTTTCAAACGGCCCGCAGTGGCTCTCCGACAAAAACACACGTTTTTATTTCTCGCGCTCGACACAAGTGCAGATTAGTGTCTCCCAGCCCGGTGATTAGGGAAATGGGTGTGATTTTTTTGTCATCTTTTGTATTCTTTCTTTTCTGTTTTCTTTTATTTATTTTTTTTCCGTTCCACTTTCTTCTCCCCTCATCTCAGTGCGTCTGAGCGTTTTGTCTCATCTACATCAAAGGAGCACTTGAAGTGTTTTCTCAGTGAGTCGATGGGGAATGAAGGTATGATGAGGGCCAACTCTGGTGGCCCCGAGAGAGGTTAATATCCATAGCGCGCCGTCCCCGCTGTCTGATGGCGTTTCTGATGGGCGGTGTTTGTTTCTCCTCAAAACACAAAACACAAAACACACACACAAACACACAAAGGATTGCCTTCACATCAGCCCTCCACACGTCCCACTTTATTGTAACCCAAACTGTCACAGCCTTGGATAGCTAAGGATTGATGAATTGCTTTTTTTGTTGGTTTGTTTTGTTTTTCCTTTATTTTTTATGCTATTATTTAGTTTTCTAACCATTATGTGTGTGTTTAAGACAAGAACAGTGTTGTTGCTTGAACTGAGAGCACTTAAGTGGCAGGTTCAGTCTGTGATTAGTGAACAGGAGTGTGTGTGTGTGTGTGTGTGTGTGTGTGTGTGTGTGTGTGTGTGTGTGTGTGTGTGTGTGTGTGTGTGTGTGTGTGTGTGTGTGTGTGTGTGTGTGTGTGTGTGTGTTTATTCTGATAGGTACATTTGTCTAGCATCTAATGCCCAAGTGTCATCCAGAGCGAAGGCAAAGGAGGTAGTGAGGAACAGACTTGGGCGGGACTGACAGAGTTTTGAGCGAGTGCCAGTGACACTCTCTGTGTAATGAACAACCTTTCCAGGAGTAGATAATCTTACACACACACACACACACACACACACATTTGCATGAAGGGTTCCTCTAAACAAGTTTAGTGTCGCACTCAGGAATCAATCAGAGTAGCGTCTTAAACAAACAGGCCGTCACGACTCATCTGATGAATGACGCCGCATCTCACTGATTGACTTCAAGGGCCTGTGGCAATCTTTCAGCACGCTCATTCATTCCGCTCGCATTTATCCTCATGTCAGACTTTCTCCTCACTTCTCTTCTTCTCCTCCTTGTCCTGTCTTTTTTTCTCCACCTTTCCGAAGGTCAACGGGAGGAACCTGCTCTCGGTGGACTACGACCGATCGCTGCGGACGGAGAAGATCTACGACGACCACCGCAAGTTCCTGCTGAAGATCGTCTACGACTCGTCGGGCCACCCCACGCTGTGGGTCCCGAGCAGCAAGCTGATGTCGGTCAACCTCACCTACTCCAGCACGGGCCAGGTCACCTGTCTGCAGCGCGGCCCCACCACCGAGCGCGTGGAGTACGACAGCCAGGGACGCGTCGTCTCCCGCACCTTCGCCGACGGCAAGACCTGGAGCTACACCTACCTGGATAAGGTGAGGACGGGGGCGGGGAGGTTGGTGTTCTGTAGCTGGGGGTTGAGATGACTTGCGCAGACAGAAGGAGAAGGAGCTCCATTTGAGCACAATATCATTTTTCTTCTATGAATGGGTTTGTTGCAAAAGCTTAATGGATTTTCAGTGCACCTATTGCTTGTTTTTTCAGGCAGTAGTTTTCCAGCACATTTGCACGTACTGTATTTGCCTTCGTAGTCCATCCATCTGTCTGTCTGTCTGTTCCTCTCTCTCTCTCTCTCTCTCTCTCTCTCTCTCTCTCTCTCTCTCTCTCTCTCTCTCTCTCTCTCTCTCTCTGTCTGTCTGTTGAGTGTAACAGAGGGACTCACATGAGAAGGTGACAAGCAGGTTCAAATGTAGAGGAATCAGATGGCGTTGAGGGAAAGCCCGGTTATCTGGAGCAGCGCTTAGCGCCGGGGCCAGGCAGCTAGTCCTCATATTTCTCCTCCGAACGCAGTT
>JAODXP020000004.1:3019853-3069853 GCA_027497455.2 Sardinella longiceps
TCAGGGATAGGAATTCATGGTTTTGCTGCTCAGAACAGTGTTAATGGAACATTCTTGAGTGACGCTAATTTTTAAAATGTTTTTTTTTTTTTTTTCCTTTTCCCTCCCTCTCACGCTGTACGCAGATGTCAACATCTGGCTGGTGACGTTCGGGTTCCATCTCCACAACGCCATCCCAGGATTCCCCATCCCCAAGTTTGACCTGACGCAGCCCTCGCTGGAGATGAGGAAGAGTCAGTTATGGGATGACTTACCGGTGTGTATCTCCTCTTCATCTCTCTCTCTCTCTCTCTCTCTCTCTCTCTCTCTCTCTCTCTCTCTCTCTCTCTCTCTCTCTCTCTTTGATTCTGTTGCTTGTCCTAGTCAGGGCAGCTGTGGTGGCAGAAAGGGAAGTTTAAACACTTGCAGGCCAACAGTGGTGGTTCCACCTCAAAGGATCCAGGAGACCTGTTCTCTTCTCCTCTCTCTCTCTCTCTCTCTGACCTTTTCACTTCATCCTACTGCACCTCCAGAGTGTGTTTATCCTATCTTTCCTCTTTCCTGTGTCTCTGTCTCTCTGTGTCCTTGGCCAAGGGCCCTGAAGCATCTGAGTGGCTGCTGAGTGGACGTGTGTTGTTTTACGCTCTTAAGACGCACACGGAGAAGGAGCAAACAAAAGTCAGGGTGGTCCTCAGCTCAGCCAACAGAGAGACCAATTATCCCACACTAAATCATTACCAGTTTTGCTGGAAATAGGGTCATTATCCGCCAGCGTTTGAAGTGCAAATAAGTCACCCTCTCTCCTTAATTGTCCTCGCATGACAGTCGCACCACTGTGTGTAATTAACAAGCACTACTCAAAGCATTAAGATTTTCGCTTTATTTTTTTCCTCAAAGTAATACCCCTCACCAGTTCTCCTGTTGTCGGTGTTGTTGTTTTTTTTGCTGAATTTATTTTTCCTGGCAGTTTCTGAAGTAAGCAAGTTCTGTCAACTTTTATCCTCTGCCCCCTTCAAGTTAACACTAAGAAGATTAAAAGGAAATAAATTTACCGACTGGTGTCTTTGTTTTGCATTTGAAAATGTTTTGTCTTTAAAGTAGGCCATTATCCAACTCAATCCAGGCACCCTGCTGCCCATTTTGAACATCTTTATTTTTTTCTCTCTCCCTCTCTCTCTCTCTCTCTCTCTCTCTCTCTCTCTCTCTCTCTCTCTCTCCTCAGTCCATCTCGGGGGTGCAGCAGGCGGTGACGCACCAGGCGAAGGCGTTCCTGTCGTTCGAGCGCATGCCCGAGATCACGTTTAGCAGGCGGCGGCCCAGCGGCGAGCGTCCGTGGCTGTGGTTCGCCTCCGTCAAATCGCTGATCGGCAAGGGTGTGATGCTGGCCATCAGCCAGGGCCGCGTGCTTACCACCGCCCTCAACATCGCCAACGAGGACTGCATCAAGATCGCCACGGTGCTCAACCACGCCTACTACCTGGAGGACCTCCACTTCACGGTGGAGGGCCGTGACACGCACTACTTCATCAAGACCACGCTCCCCGAGAACGACCTGGGCACGCTGCGTCTCACCAGCGGACGCAAGACTCTGGACAGCGGCGTCAACGTGACGGTGTCGCAGTCCACCACGGTGGCGAACGGGCGCACGCGACGCTTCGCCGACGTGGAGCTGCAGCACGGCGCCCTGGCGCTGCGCATCCGCTACGGCTCCACGCTGGACGAGGAGAAGGCGCGCGTGCTGGAGCAGGCTCGGCAGCGGGCGCTGGCTCAGGCCTGGGCGCGCGAGCAGCAGCGGGTACGGGAGGGCGAGGAGGGCGCCCGTCTCTGGACGGAGGGCGAGAAGCGGCAGCTGCTGAGCAACGGCAAGGTGCAGGGTTACGACGGCTACTACGTGCTGTCCGTGGAGCAGTACCCCGAGCTGGCCGACAGCGCCAACAACATCCAGTTCCTGCGCCAGAGCGAGATCGGGAAGAGGTAACACCACAGGCGGCACGCAGCCTCGTCCGTCTCGCTCCACGCCAGACCACCTGCCACCGGACTCCCTCTCCCTTCCTCCCCGAAATCCGCCCCACACACACACACATACACACAGACACACACACACAAACACACAGAGTACATCCACCCTCCAAAGAGACTGTTAAGCTCATCCCTCTCCCTGTCTGTGTCTCGTACACAAATACGTTTAAAAACACACTCACTCTTGCATCCAAACACCCACACACACATATACAGATACAGATACATATTCAGATCCAATATATATGGAGCCTCACTCTTTTGGAAGACTATTGGAGGCTTCGAGCTAGCACCAGTTACCATGTAGAAAATGTCTCAATTTCGAAGCAGTAAAATGACCACAACATGGCCCGGACTAGGACGGTTCAGGACCGTCACATTTGGTCCGCTTCTCTGCGTGGAAGTGACTGTGGACTTCTCCTCGGAAGAACAACTCAAGACTCTTCGCTTTGTAAAAGTTGAAAACAAAAAAACAAAAAAACACAAAAAAACTCTTTCTTCATTTCTCTCTTCTTTTTTTTTACTCTAAACCATAGAGGTGACCTACTTCAAACACAGATTAAAGAAATGGAGGAAAAAGAAAACAAAACAAAAGGATGATTTGAAGTGTTTACATAGCGCAACATATACCACTGCACTTCTCTGGAGGGAGAACACACTCCAGCAATGTTCATATCACGCCCCCAGCACCTCCTGATTGGCTGACCTAACAGGAAGAGGCGGGGAGTGGGGGTGGGTGGGGCTGGGATGGGAAGAGGGGATTGGTTTGATTATTTGTCGGACAGGGCAGGTCAGCTCTGTGGGGTGTACAGTACAGCTGTGGGCCATGCGGCTCTCTGTGGGATGGACACTCCTTAGAGTGAAGCTCACACACACACACACACACACACACACACACACATACTCAAACACACACACCTGTGTCTCTGTGGGGACACACTCGTCCCCGGACCCAGCGTGCGTAGGGACCACTCACGTCCGCAAGCACCCCAGGAGACGCATCAAATAAAAATCAAATGAAAGAGCGACACATGAAAGAATTAAAAGAGTCATATCCAATCAAGCTCTTAACTGAGACATGAGAATAATCTTTATGGATTTTTTTTAAAGATGAAAGAAAGTAAATCCACTTATCCGTATTTCAATATTAGTCTCAGAGAAAGTAATTTATGTACAGTGTTTCTACGTAAAAAAAAAAAATAAAATCTTAAAAATAGAGATTTCCTCTTGTCATGCATTACTGTTTATACTTTAAATATTTTATCCTGTTAGAATTTATGGTAATGCTATTCAAGATAAGTAACAAACTGTACTTTGTCATTCATTTCTGCATTCAGGCTGGATTTTTTATTTTTTATTTTAATCCTTTCTGTATCTTGCTTTTTTCTCTCTCTTTCCTGGAACTTTGTTTGGCACTGTTTTTGAAAATTGTCCATAACTGTCGTTTCAAGCTCTCTAAGCCTTTATAGGAAGTCATTTGTGATAGATACTGCGAACCAGGTCTTCAGAAGATACAAATAAACTTAAAGCTCGAGTCGATGTCTAGCCTGGTGAACAGCGTGTTCGATTAGCAAACAGTGCTCTTTTTCTTCAGGCTGAATTTGGATTGTTTCCATTGCTTTATTCGCTGCTCCTCCTCCTCCTCCTCCTTCTTCATCTCTGTCTTCGCGCCTCGGGATGCCCTATCGCAAAGATTTTCTGTGTGTGTGTCAGAGTGCTTTCGCCTTCTGTCGGCTGCGGAGCGTGCCGTGCCGTGCGCCCATGCAACCAGCCAGTTAACTGCTTGCCCATTGGCACAAACTCAGCAAGTGAAATGCACGAACGTGGCAAAACATAGTCGTCCAGGCCACTTAACCCACTCATAACAAATCATGACTAATGAAGCCTAACAAGCCCCTAAAGGCCAGCTATCACACACACACACACACACACACACACACACACACACACACACACACACACACACTTATACACACACACACACACACACATACACAGAGTTGTCATGCACAGACACAATGGTGTCAAAGGCATGATAAGGGCTAATGTGGACCTGATGTGGAGGAGCAGGAGAAGGAGACGGCCGCCTCTACCCTTCAGTTAAGCCAGTGGAAGGTGGGCGGGGAGGGAAAGCCAAACAGTGTGCATTAGGCTGGATATTTTTTTGGACATAACCTAAATAGCAAGTGAGTGTAATGTGAAGCGTTTGCCAGGGGGAGTCAGGAAGCAGCAGAAGTGTTCTTGTTTTTACAGTGCTTAATACTCGTCTCTAACACGCTGTCTCTCTCTATCTCTCTCTGTCTCTCTTTCTGGCTCTCCTTCTGTCTCTTTTCTTCTCTCTCTCTCTCTCTCTCTCTCTCTCTCTCTCTCTCTGTCTCTCTCACGCACGCACGCATACACACTCTAGGAGCCTGAGGGAAAACACACACTCTTAGTGGGAAAAGAGGGAAAGCAAGAGAGGAAAGGGAATAAAACTTTTCTCACTTCAAGTTTGACTTCAATCAAGATCATGATGGTTTTCTTTTTTTTTCATCCTTTTTTTTTGTGGTTGCAACTTTATTTTCTTGCGTAGAGAATTTGGACAGCTCACACAGTGTGAAGTCAATAATTCTGACAGTAAGCCTCACATCTCTGAAAAGTCAGGATTGACTGTAAACAAATACAACCCACATTTATTACCCAAGTCATCATGGAATGGCTCATAGTAAAGATGATTTTTTTTGTGTTGCGTTTTTTTTTTTTTTTTTAAAGACACTCTTTAAGATTGTACCAGTTTAAAAAATGTATGGACTAACGAATGAGAAAGTAATGTTTGTTTTGTTTACTGTTCATTTTGTATCTGTTTGAATTTTCATCTTCTTTTTTTTTATTTTTAACAAGTCATTGAATTGTATTTTTCTATTGGTGTGTGACCAGTTTGACTGGGTCTTTGAGAAGGAAGCAATCCTAAGTTCTTACGATTATTTCTGTTCTTTTTCTCTCTCTCTCTCTCTGTGTGTGTGTGTGTGTGTGTGTGTGTGTGTGTGTGTGTGTGTGTGTGTGTGTGTGTGTGTGTGTGTGTGTGTGTGTGTGTGTGTGTCTGATACTCTGTGGTATTATTGGCTGGACCCAGCCGTGGTCATGCGCTGTCTTGGAACTGTGGTCGTTCTTCTCCTGGCTGGCTGACCATCCTGCAGCCCTCTTGCCTTGCCCAAGTGTGTGTCTGGCTGCGGGTGGTGTTAAGGGTGGTGTTACAATCAGTGTTCTCTGGCCATTCTGCCTTCTCCAGGCTCCCGTGTCGAACCCCTAGACTGTAGGTCCAAAGGTTACTTGAAAATAAATATCATACCATTTTTATTCATGCGTTTGACTGTGTGTCAATCACGTCATCTTTGATGGCTTACGGTGAGCTGAGGAGAAAACAACAATAAACAAAACAAAACAAAACTAAACAAAATGGATGTTTCTGGTGTAGGATGCCATCATTGTGTGGAGTCCATGAGCTCCAAGGCCCTAAAGGAGGGAGGAAGAAGAAAGAGAGGAGGGGGGGGGGGGTGCAGGAAGAGGCAGAGGGCTGAGCGGTCAGGCAGGGAGAGTTGAGCACCAGGGTGAAGGAGACAGACAGGTCGGTCCATTTTTGTTTGGCTGTCATTTGCATGCCTACTATGTAAAATGCCCATCGCCACTCCGTCAGAGAAGAAGAAGAAATGTGCATCTCATGACTTGGATCCCTCATGTCAGCACACAAAAAAAAACAGTGAAATAAAACATGTAGGTTAGAAAAGAGTGGGGCTACGTTCTGTATAGGAAATATTGCACTATAATGTCCATAGTGTGATTGCATTGCTTTATTTGATTTATTTACCTTTAAGTGCTGGTCAGGTCACGTTTGAAAGTGGGGCGAGGGCTTGTTGTGTCAGTTTTAATGGCAGAGGAATACGTGGGAAGGTCCTCGCTAATAGAGGACCCTAAATGAGATTGACTGGGCGGGGGGTGGAGGGGCTTGGGGGGGGTGGGTGCAGAATTAATTGGAGGCAAGCGCATTTTCATGATTTGGTACAAAATGGCTGTCATTGACCATCCCAGACACAGACACTGTTCACACCGTAAACAACCACTAGAGTGTATGCGCCAGATGTGGACTGCCCCAAATCTTGGATGTCATGTGGTGATTGAAATGGATTTGTTTTAAACATGCTTTTAAATCATTTTACCACTAGTCACTGGCTAGACATGGCGCTTATTTTCAGAGGTGGTTCTTTTGTATTCTTTATGTGGCAAGGAGAAGTGTCTCTTTCTTTCTCTCTCTCTTTCTCTCTCTGTCTCTCTATCTCTCTCTTGTGTGAAGCAGGGATGCAAAAAATTCAAAAGTAAAAGTGATCTGAACTGTAAATCCAATACAAAATGTCAGTCTTTTTCTGTGTGATGAAGGTACAGAACTCTTTTATTTATTCAAAACTTCTGGGGTTTTTTGTTTGGTTTTGTTTTTGTTTTTTGTTTGTTTGTTTTTCTTTTCATTTTGTCCTTCCTTCAGTCAGCATCCTCTGCAGATTCATGTTATTGTTTATATACACGTTGCCATTTAGAGTGCAAATAAAGTGCAATTTTAATGTAATCTGGAAAGAGGTCATTTCTGGGACTCCAGTCCTTTTTATCTTCATGTCAATACTCCACACAGCTCAACCAGACAAATAAAATGGAATACTGTAAAGGTTTCTGAACAGCGTGAGCAAGAATGTGTTGTTCTTTACACATGCAGATGATGGGGCTCTATTCACACATCAATTGTATGCACAGATAAAAAAGGCCAAAGCCAAGGTAATGCTTGCCAGCCTTCGTAGATGTATGCTACACAAATGTAAATGTGACGGCCTTGGTGCTCTTCAAGTGCCCTTAATGGTGTGTGTGTGTGTGTGTGTGTGGACGTGGACCGTTACAGATTTACCTGACAGTTGGAGGTCTCTTTCGCACACACACTCACACACACACATAATACTGCATGCCTTTCATGTTGTGTATGTGTGTGAGTACTGTGATGTTCTAGCAGCTGGCAGAGGCTTAATGTCACTTTTGCACAATACCCTCTAGCACAAAAAGGTCAACTTCACTAGGCACATGCAGTATATAAACACACATTACAAATACAAATACACTGAATTGTATGGAACACGACTGTTTTCCATAGAAAAAGAAAAGAAAAGGGGGAAAAAAAGAAGCAAAAAATGGAATCTCTACCTCCTCATGCAGTTCCAGGTGTGTCTGGGAGGATGGATGAGGACATCCAGCAGTCAGGTATGGCCACTGGGAGTGGCTCTCCCCGGCTGCTAGCCTGAGTGCCTGAAGGTGGCTAATCCAGACGCTACCGTCCCGTAGCCCACAGCCACACTCCACCTCCCAGCTTAGCCCACGGCCCACAGCGCAACATCCATCCATCCAACCATCCCGTCTTGGACAAGGCTGTGCAGAGGAAAGGGTGGGGAAGAGGGAACTGAGTATTGAGCTGCAGCCCAGTGTCTCTGTGTGTGTGTGTGTGTGTGTGTGTGTGTGTGTGTGTGTGACCCCGTGTTTCTGTGCTCTATTGCTGGCTCTCCTGCACCTGGTGTAGCCCACGGGTCCCGCTCATACAGCCTACACTTAATCTATCATCTGACACGGCAAATACACCTTTGTGTGTGTGTGTGTGTGTGTGTGTGTGTGTGTGTGTGTGTGTGTGTGTGTGTGTGTGTGTGTGTGTGATGTGGCCAAGGCAAAGCCTTTCCGAATAGTTTCCCTCCTCAATAGTATTTAGTCAGCTAGGTTGTTGTGTATTACTGCAGCTCTGAAATGACTCTGGCATTACCAACATGTCAGAGCAATTACCAACATAAGGGAGAATGACATACTCTCATTACTTGTAATTATGTAAATGTACATCTTTCTAAACTTATTTATCTGTAGCCATCTCTGTAAAATGTAGTCATACCAACATAATTATTAGTGTGCTTACTTGCCTTGATTGGAAAGAATTTTTTTTATTATTATTTTTAAAAGATAGGCAGTTACTCAGACATTTTTTCCCTCACTCTAAGAATTAATTTCTGAAATACACATGAATTTGAATTCGAAATTCACATAAAATAATTTGTGAAAATTAAAATGAAGTACCATTGGCGTGAATTTGTTCATTTTAATCTGTGCGAACTGAACTTTGAACTGTAAAATATGAACTTACCCAATACTAGATAAGTGTGTGTGTGTGTGTGTGTGTGTGTGTGTGTGTGTGTTGTTGTTGTTGTGTGTGTGTGTGTGTGTGTGTGTGTGTGTGTGTGTGTGTGTGTGTGTGTGTGTGTGCATTTTATGTTAAGCCCAACAATGCGGAGTAACAGGGGATGTACTGTCTCAGTAGTGTCTGCAAACAGAGTTGCTTCTGTGTGAGGGAGTGTGTGAGCTTGCTGTAATTGATTAGCTGTCACCGGCGTCCCTAGGCTACAGATCTCGTATGCTCAACCATGTATACAGTTATACCTGCACCTGTCTGGTGTGTATGTGTGTGTGTGAGAGAGAGAGAGAGAGAGAGTGCATGCATGTGTGCTCTCCCATATATTATTCAGAAAAGTGTAGTTTTGTGAGTGTGTGCTTTGGGGTATTGAAATATAAAACACTTGAAGTTATTTCTCATCCTCCAACTTTTATGCTCGCATAATCTTTTCTTACCATTTTCACAAGACATCGATTTGCTGTGATGGGCCTCCAGACCAAAATAAAACAAAAGTTCTGAAGAGTCCCACCCACAGGGACAATCTTTCAGTAATATTAAGTACGTTTTACTGAATGATCGTCCATTCAGATATTTGAACCATATTAATGCTTAAGGGCAAACTCCAACCCGGTGTTGAAGAGACATAGCAGACAGGAGCTTTCACCTGTGCTGGGCCCATCTCTTATGTGAGGCTCCGTAGACCCACAAAACCTAATCTAACCTTTGTAAATGTTTCCCCTGGCCTCAGACTTGGTTTCCTTTGAGCTGTTTTGTTAGCGTGCATTTTTAACTTTTTTTAACACATAATTCGAAGAAGAGATTCTGACTGAAAAGTCTTCAAATGGAAGTGGGATGGATGGTACGATCAAATTTATCTTGTGAATTATGAATTAATAATTTCCAAAATTTTGGGTTTCATTGTACTATAGATATACAAAACCAGAGATTAAAGAATGTTTCAAGGCACTTCTATCATTAGTAATTCAATAATGCATAATGACAAATGTATAATAATAATAATAATAATAATAATAATAATAATAATAATAATAGTAATAATATAAACAGTGAAACAGTGATATGTGCATGAAGAAAAGCCCTGAAGAGGGTAATTTGTGACTGCGCTACCATCTCAGACTTGTAGAGCACAGACAGTGGACGCTGTGTGTGTGTGTGTGTGTGTGTGTGTGTGTGTGTGTGTGTGCACGGGCAAGCACAATCGTGCCTGTGCGTACGTGTGTCGTGATCCATAAAATTGGTCTGCTTGGGTTGTCACTGCTGTCACTAAGTTCCTGTTCACCCATTTTGCATCTCTATTGAGACACAGGCTTTCTCACACAGCCTGTCAATGAGCCATCAATGGAGGAAAAGCTGTCGTCTTTCCTCCGCGCGGTCTGATCATTAGCAGGCATCCCCTAACGACTTCTCAGGGCCCTCGTGTCTGACAGCTGGCTGAGGGCCAGGGTCGATGGCGCTCTCGTGGAGGGGCCCTCTCATCTCTGACACGCAGGATTAAAATGTTTTCTTTAGAGGCTCAGACAGGCTAAGCTCGATGAGATTTGCACAGGCACGGATAGCCATTAGCCTGCAAGCGGCTAGCACTTTGTCACAGTATTCTCTTGTCAAGCCACTGCACCCCACCCCACCCCTCCCAACCCAACTCTATTTCGCCTCCAGTTTGATAATGTCTGCTGGTGGCTTTTATTGAAAGTAATAGATTAGAGTTTGAAATGAGTGGCCACATGTGTGGGCGAGGGAGGCAGAGGGAGTTGGGGCGGCCTGTCCTTGAGAGCTGCTGTGTGGGCTTAGGTGTTTTAGGCTGATTTAGCTTGTGATGGATGGCCAGAGAAGCTGGTGCCCAAGAACTTCAGAGAGGGGCTCTGTGTTGCTGGCAGGCTTTGAGACACATTTCTAAAGCCTCTTTTTTTATTTTGAATTATTTCTTTATTTAGTTGAGGAAAAGCTCTTTCACAGAGTGACTATGAAAACGACTAATGTTAGAATATATGACTAGATATTACTTTTAGAAACAGGATTCATTTTTTTCCTTTTATATAAACATAGTCACACAGATTTTGCTTCCTTAAAATAAGAGCAGATTAAAAAAAAAAAACGGACAGGATTAGCCGTATGCTTAATATCTAAATGAAGCTATTCAAAGCTCAAACATTTTTCCCAGTCCCTGTGTAATTTAATAAGGTTTACATAATCTATATGTCAATAACCAGTGACCTTTTTCTCTGCCTCTTCTCAACTTGGGATTTAAAGTTGCCTGATTTGCCAGCAAGGATCTGTAATACTAAACTATTGAGCGCACAGAACAAAGTACACAGTTCATAGATTGGGCCTCCTCCTGCGTGTGTGACAACCAGCTATGCTATAGGGCCACATTTGGATCCTTTGCTAACGGTGATAAATGAGATGCCGGGGGCGATGTGAGCAGGAAGTGCTGACTAAGGGCCTCTCAGTGGGGGCACAGTGAAGAAGAGTCCTCAGTCGGACCAAAGAAGTTCAAAGACAACTCCAAAGACAAACTCCTAAAGATTTTTAATGAGGAAACCCCATGGAGTAGGCTATCACAGTGCTATATTCCCTTGGTGGATGGACAAGAAACAACGAGAGGGCATTGATGGTCAAATATATCACAGCCTTTTATTCACACACAGAATAAATTACTTAAGAATTGAGTATTTCAGAGACAGATGTGTATGGGTCCATTTTTACTTCCATTTTTTTGTGGCCATGTGTGCTGTCTGTCTCACTGCCCACTAACAGTTCCCCCCTCACCTCAGTATAGGAAATGTGGCGAAATGTGTGTGTGTGTGTGTGTGTGTGTGTGTGTGTGTGTGTGTGTGTGTGTGTGTGTGTGTGTGTGTGTGTGTGTGTGTGTGTGTGTGCGTGCGTGCGTGTGTGTGTGAAACGCTTGACAATACAAATACAAAATATCAGTCACATCTGAATTGGACATTCTGCTTTTGAAAATCTGAAAAATTTCAGTAAAACTTTTCTACATCTTGCACCAGTTGATGTGACTAGGGTGTAAATTCATTACAGCATGGGATTTTCCCCAAGGTCCTTAAAATAGCACTAAAGCTCACCTGTGTCCTTACGCTGTGGTGTCCCCCAGGGTTGAGTTCTTGGACCATTATTTGTAAACCTTTATATGCTCCCACAAATGATCACAAACTCAATCTCTTTATCATAACTCCTCTCATATCACAACTCATCTGTTATCACTGCTGCACAAACTTGCTTTTACCAAGAATAAGCATGAAATTATATTATTATAAATTACTATTACATGACATTGACGTGAACCTTAAGCATATAGTATTTTCCCATTTAGACAGAATTTTTTATAGGCAAAAATTCTTCGTAGTCAAGTCAATGAGCATTAACTGTACTCACTGCAGCATTGCCTTGGTTTCAACATGAAGAACCTCATCATATGGCTCAACCAAGTCAGTGTGCACTTATGCCGTACTGCAAGTTTGTCTTAGTTTCACATTCAGTATAAAACGTCAGTACCTTCAGCAAATTTAGCAAGAACTTTAGCAAGAACTTTGCAAAAGATTGTAGAGTAAGTACATTTCTGCCTCTGATTTGAGATGTTAAAGTTTTGCTAGTTTGTTTTGAAATGCATACTGTGTTTTGCCATCGTATGGTAGAGCTATGATTATGACGTCCAAATGTACTTTGATATGTCACCTCTGGACTATTCAGACTTGAATATCTATCAGTGTATGGAACAAATTAACTGGACTGGCCTACCTACTAGACATTTTTTTGCAATACACCACTTAGGTCTCTCAAATCGCAGGGAAAAAATGCTGGTAAAATCTGCTGTCAAAACAAAGTGTGGTGAAGCAGATTTTAGCTGCTATACAGTTCAGCTTTAGAACCAACTTCCCGGAGATATAAAAAATGCCCATGCTATTGGTAGTTTCAAATCTATGAGGCCAAACTGTTCTCAGATGCTTTCTCCAAATGATTCACTTATCTATCTTTTTATATTCTGTCCACTTTAAGTTTTATGAAGTGTTTTATGCCTAATTGTATTCTTGTCATGTGCTTCAACTTTCATCCACCATATTTTCTTTTGTACAGCGCATTGAAATTTCTTGGTGTATGAAATATATAAATTCACTTGCCTTGCCTTGTCTACAGTATATGTGTGATTGTGCATGCCTGATGAGCCATTAGGTAGCCAGTCAGTGGGTGCAGTAGTGTCCAAGGTGTCAGTCCATCTCCACCTGGGAGACATGTCGCCATGGTGATAATGAGTTACCAGCTGCGAGCTGCTGCGATTATGGAATGTTTAGTGTTGCCGTGGCAGCCAGGCGTGCAGGCAGTGAGCATGTGGGAGTAAGAGTAATAGTCCTGAGTTCAGAAACTAATGGACCTTAAAACCATACTTCACTGCTTGGGTTTGGTGGTCAATTCAGAGTGCTGGAGTGCCGTTTTATGGAGCTGGAAAGGAACTTTTTTATTGCTTTAGTAAATATATGTGAAAAACTCTGTTAAAATCATAACAGAGTGTTATTTATTCTTAGACTTGTACTTATTCTCAATTTCTTTGAACATCCTCTTCATGTGAAGGCTCCAAGGTGATAGCTCTACTTTCTTGACCCACTGTAGTAAACAGATGGATCACGTGGGATTCTGCATTATCCTTGTGCTTCATCTCAGAGCACAAAGCCCCAGGGTTTCTCCTCCTCGGGTTGCACACTGTTTGCTGTCGGCATGATTTGAATGTGTGTCGGTTGTGTTTATGTGCAAGTGGATGCCTTGCGATGTGGTACTGAAGGGGAGGCATTTCTGCATTTCTTGGGTGGTGAGAATTCAAAGAGGGTAGCAACTCTTGTTTACGTCTTGAGTTCAACAAGGAAGTGGGCTTGAGTTCTTTGCAGATGTTGAGAACCACTAAAATCCCAGTGATTCAGAGTTCAGCTTGTTTGACTTCATCACTTTTATCTCCCCATGAGAAAAAGGGGAAAAAAACAAGAGAAAATAAGAAAGAAATGCAAGGGTCTGTTTCACACCTCTGTTGACCTGCCAGAAGTGATTCTTCCACTTCAATCCCTGCTGTCACGTCAATAGAAACATAACATACAGCCTACAGTACATCAGAACACCTCGGCGCTTCCTGCCCATTTCAAAAAAAAGGAAAAAAAAAGGAAAATAAGAAAGAAAAGAGAAAAACAGAAATATATAAATATCAGCTTAATTCAAGCACTCTTGGGCGGCCTGAGGCTGCTCTCCCTCATTTTCTTTCAAATCTGTTCTGAGTGCAAACAACAAGGCGAGGCACACAAACGCATCTACTCCTCCTATAGTGGCCCCTGAGAGGAGCCCGCAGTGCCCCTGGAGCAGCAGCTTCCTATTCATGTGCAGAATGTCGGTTATTTCCCCTGTTGCACAGGCCTGCAGCCCAAACACTGGAAGGGAATCGAAACGGCAATGACTTGCATGTGGTGTGTGTGTGTATGTGTGTTTTTTTAAGAACTCCTGCATAACACGTTCAGGAGAAGTGTGTGTGTGTGTGTGTGTGTGTGTGTGTGTGTGTGTGTGTGTGTGTGTGTGTGTGTGTGTGTGTACTTGTGTGTTGGGAGGTAAAGAGGGGCTGAGAAAGAGAAGGGGTGGGGAGGATATATTGATAGAGAGAGAGGGGGAGGCAAAAGATTATAAGGGAGGGAGGGTGCCATTAGTATTGATCTACTCTGGATGGGCGGAGGGTGGGCAGGGTGCTGGGAGAGGATCTTTAGCTGCCTGCCCACCTGCTCCCCTGCTAGGAGTGGAATGGGCCTGCGCATCTGGCAACCTTTATCACCGAAACTGATGATGGCCTGCAGTGACCTAATGAGCATGGCCAACGCCAGAAGCCACACACACACACACACACACACACACACACTTAGATACTCTGCCTGCCCTGGCCAGCGCAGTTCAGGATGTATGTTTTTCTCTGTACGAGTGTTGCATGAGAGCAGTGGTCCGTGTGTGTGTGTGTGCGTGTGTGTGTGTGTGTGTGTGTGTGTGTGTGTGTGTGTGTGTGTGTGTGTGTGTGTGTGTGAGAGAGTGAATGATGTCACCATTGGGGTTCCACCACACATCCATTCATCATCCTCCTCTTCGAAGATCACATTCATAACCTCAAAAAAAAAAACATCTATCCCTCAGAAATAAAGTCGCCAAGGGCACCGAATCTCACTGTATTATGCATCTCTAATTCATCACGCAATTTCGTACACCGCAATTCAGACCCAAAACTTGGATATCCTGTCTGGAATAATGATGACCTCATTGGCCATAAATCAGAGACCTGTGGTGAGAGTGAAAAAAAAAAATCCAATAAAAATATTTTTCATTTTGTAAAGTTCTCCACATCGATATGAAATCCTCACGCTTCTTATTTTCTTGAGCGCACTCATTGCCAAAGGCACTCAGGTGTGCTATATAGTCTTTGCTCTGTTTACGTTTATTGATTATGTTCTTGTGATGGGAAAAATAGTAGCAATCCCAGGAAACACTACAAGCTAGGAACATAATAATTGAAATAATGCAACATGTTGAAACCAGGAAAGAGCAAAGGCGGACATGTTGTTCACCAGCAGCGAGAGAAGTAGAGGGAAGAGGAGGGACAGAGAGAAATAGAGAAAGAGGGACATTTTGTGCTCTACATCATTAGTTAAAAGGTCTGGGACTGTTAATTAACGTTTTTATCGTCTCTTTTCTAGGTTGTGTTTGTTGACCCACTGGCAACCCTGTTCAACCCATCCTGTGTACCAGGGGAGACGTGGCCTCACATTAGCCAGGTGGATTGTTAGACACATTGCCATGGCAACAGCGGAAACCTCATCATCTCAGTGGCGTTAGATCTGAGAGGTAGCAGACCTGGCGCGTTGATTTGTGAAAAAGATTTGTGTAGTTCTCAGTCAGTGTCAACGACTGACATTGTTTACTCACGGTGATAGAGAGCGCATAGTACACGGACGGATAGGATTGATGTGTGTGGATTCTGGCAATTTTCAAATGGGAGCGCTTGTCCAAACCACTTAAATGAAATCGCAAACGACTCCACCACCTAACGTTAAGTGACAGGCCGTATTAATCACATCATGTGCTTCATCGCACCTTTGTGGAGATGCGATTTAAAAACAAAACAAACAAAACAAAAAAAAAAACAAGAAAAAGAGAGAAAGACAAGAATAGAAAAAGAAAAACATTCTCTTCATTGTACTCTGAGGTTGTTGCTGTGAATGTTGTCTCTCTCTCTCTCTCTCTCTCTCTCTGCACAGGCTGCTGGAGAAGCCTACACACTCAACAGTAACCTGAGCCTTGGGTATAGTACGGTACCTTGTTCACACATAAGCACCATAGAATGCACCCCAAACACAAACAGCATGCAGGATGCACTCCAGCCAAAAGTGAGCTGAGCTCAGGCGAGACACAGGATTGATTCTCAATCCTTTCCTTGTGTGCAGTGGGCTCTCACCAACAAGAGGTACAGCAAGCAAACAGAGTGTTGATGCTGAGAGCCCATGTAGGGGAAAGGGACTGACTGTGTGGGGTGGCATGCAACCCAGGGGAGGAGTGTGTGGATGTGGATGATGGGGGGGGGGGGGATTGGCTCTTCACACCATACTAGAGTGGCTTTATCAGAGAGGTTTAGAGATGGACAGAGGATTCAATGATCTTTGGTTCTATGCTGTCTGGAGAGATGGAAGGGGGGAGAGGAGGTGTGTGGAGGTGGGGGAGGGGCCCTAGCCTGTGTATTAGCTCAGGCCCAGTAGTTTGAAAGACTCAACTCATGTTGATTGATGGCTCCGGGAGGCAATGGTAGGTGACCGCTGCTGTTGTCATAGTAATCTAAGGAAGTGATGATGCATGTCGTGCAATTGAGGCAGCTGTGAAAACGTTGCTTGTGGTTGTGTGAACAAGTCAGACACAGGGTGTGTGTGTGTGTGTGTGTGTGTGTGTGTGTGTGTGTGTGTGTGTGTGTGTGTGTGTGTGTGTGTGTGTGTGTGTTTGTGAGATAGAGAGCGCATCATGTGCATGCTTGAGGTGCTTGTATGTGTGTGTCCTAAATAGGGGGTTGGGAGGTGTTAGCTGCGTTGTCTCTGGGGTGAGAGGAGGAAGAAAAGAGGGCCAAAGCTCTTGTTCCCTGCTCCATTAGCCCAGAAAGCTCTCGCTGCTGTTGGGATGATTGAAGGCGCCCTCTCTGCCTGCCGACAAGAGTTCCAGCCGACCTCGCCGACTGCGCTACAAGCCAAAGGTTTCACTGTACAGCAGTGGCACTTTTTTTTTTCTCTCTCTCACAAAATCCCTCAGATATGAGCGAATCGTCTCACATTAGATTGGCGAATTGGCCCCCTCCCCTCCTAGTCTTATCATTCTAATTCCAGATGCCAACTTTGATTAGATAATGGCCCCTGCCTCCCAGTTTCTGTAGCCGCTGATGTCAAAACGCTGCCGATTTAGAATGATAAATCATAGTATTTATCACAAAATGGCCACTCTACCCAGGGAGGCGCTGAGTGACTTTGATCATCCATCACAGGCCCTTTTTTTTCTCCAGCCACAGATGGGGGACAGGGAGGAAGGATTAATCAAAAACAGACTTTAATGGCTGATGTAGATGCCCGGCTCTCACGGAAAGATCAATCCAAGAGTCAGAGAGAGAGAGACAGTGAGTCAGAGAGAGAGAGGAACGAGAGAGAGAGAGAGAGAGAGAGAGAGAGAGAGAGAGAGAGAGACCTAAAAGAGGCAGAAAGCTATAAAGTGAAGTGAGGCTGAGACAATAGGAAGGAACAGAGGGAAAAAAGAGAGAAACAGTGTGTGTGTGTGTGTGTGTGTGTGTGTGTGTGTGTGTGTGTGTGTGTGTGTGTGTGTGTGTGTGTGTGTGTGTGTGTCCATCCATGTATACAGTCCATGCATAAGTGTGTCCATGTACAGTATGTGTATGTATGTACGTTGTGTGCGTGTCTATGTACTGTATATGTGTGGGTCTGCATGGGAGTGTGTGTGTGTGTGTGCGCATGTGCTTGTGTGTGCGCGCATGTGTGTGTGTGTGTGTGTGTGTGTGTGTGTGTGTGTGAGTCTGTGCTCACATTCTGCCCCAGCCTCTCCAGAGATCTGGACAAGAAAGCTTTACAAAGAGGAATGAAAGCCAGAGCAGAGCCGTGTCAGATGAAGAAGTCCACAGAAGACAAGCGAGACATTCCTCTGCCTGCTGGCTGGCTGGCTGGCTGGCTGGCCGCTGTGTCCTCTCTCTCCATGCATCCGTGCCGCCGCGGTCGCCGCTCCCTCGGGGCCATTGGGAGGGCTCAGACGGGGAGAGGGACTGAACGACACTCGCCATGGCAGCTCTGAACTCTGCACCAGGGCAGACTAGTCCCACCCCTGCAATCACGATTAACATCTCAAAACAAAATCAGACTGCTAGAGTAGAGGAATGGGATTTGGAGAGGATAGAGAGAGAGAGAGAGAGAGAGAGAGAGAGAGAGAGAGAGAGAGAGAGAGAGAGAGAGATGGCAAAGAGAAAGAGAGAAAGAAAAGAGTGAGCTATGCAGTGGGAGCAACAAAGGCTTGGTTTTCAGTGCATAACAACGTGATGCCCTCAAGACAGAAAGGCAGGGTTTGGACTCGTCCAAGACGGATAATGAACAAAACTGGATGCAAGCAAAACATTGTCTGTTGATATCACATAATGACAGAGCAAGGAAAACAGTGACTCAATTTCTTTGTTGCGTGCTAACCCACTTTTACAGTCTTTACATGGTTTTAAAGACACTGGTCAGAAATAAAAGTGTAAAAGCAGTGTTAAAAAGAACAGTGTTAAAAAATTTACAGAACATAAAGAAAAACTCTAAAAGTGGCTAAGCTAAAATTTATCACGTTAAATTTTGTAAATGGAGACCAAATGGGTCTAATGGTGAACTTATGCGTGTGACTTTTTACACTCATTTACAGTAAGGAGTTCCTGTCATTGAGCCCTGGCTGTCTGTGTTTAGACTATACGGTGAAAGTCTACTCCTCCTCCTCCTCAATAAACACTCACAGAGACCACGGCACACAGACCACAAACATCCACATATACAGTAAGACTCCTGTGATCACAAATATCCAGTAACACTTCACTCTTTGGTACTGCCTGTAAAAACCCCCACATGCCTGCTGCAAGCATGCAGACAAGAAGACTGATTAGCAGATACAGCCATACAGAGGTTCTCGCCAGAAAGCGATTCTGTGCATTAATCATAAACACAGGCATGTCTATGCAGTTATTCTGGGATCAATATGAAGGGTTATTTTTGAATTCCAATATCTATCTGTTCCACTGTTTGCTGATGCTGAACAGAGCATATCGTGTTTATTATTTCATAGTCCTCACAGCTTTCCCAGGGACCAGACGTTCAAGTCTTCCGTCGATGGGATTCCGATGCTTTAATTCAACAGCCTTTAGCACTTGGCTTCAATTCTTTTGTTGTTTTTGTGTTGATTTGAATATTCTCTCTCTCTCTCTCTCTCTCTCTCTCTCTCTCTCTCTCTCTCTCTCTCTCTCTCTCTCTCTCTCTCTCTCTCTATGTCCTTTTCCCTTTTTTTCTGTATCAGGCTGAATGTATCTGTCCCTTGAAGGGGTTTCTGTTCTTTAACAAAGACGTGCCTGTGTTTAAGGCGGATGGATAAAAAAGAACTGCCACTCTGGCACTTTTCATGCCAAGATGCCTGATTCTCCCGAGTGGAGTTTAGATTTTCACTGAGGTGGAGAGAGAGCTGTTTTAGCCCCAAGTGGAAGAGGGGGGTGGGAGCAGACGAGGAGGGGTGATGCACAGATTAAAAAAAAATGGGGGATTAAGGAAGGTCAACATGAGAGAGAGCTATAAAAAAGAAGAAAAAGAGGGAAAGAGCAAGAACAATCATTTGAACTAAAAATGCAAAGTGTGTCTGTGTCTGTGTGTGTGTGTGTGTGTGTGTGTGTGTGTGTGTGTGTGTGTGTGTGTGTGTGTGTGTGTGTGTAAGGACAGAGAGAGAGAGAGAGAGAGAGAGAGAGCTCATTAAAGGCTCACTGGGGACACATTACCATACATAATTGGTACATGAAAACCTGTCTCATTTATATTTCATCAGGTTGTTGTGTGACAGTTTAAGCGATTAAACCGGGTGTGCTCCAAAGTGCCCGAATAAGCACAATCAACAGCTCAGTACCCGCTGCTCAGCATACACTGTATATCACAGAGATTACCTTTATTACCCCTGCCAATCATCACACACACACACACACACACACACACACACACACACACACACACACACACATGCACACACACACACACACACACACACACATGCACACACACACACACACACACACACACACACACACACACACACACACACACATGCACACACACGCACAATATATTTATATATAGAGACTGGCAGTGAAACACAGCCTACACACATTACATGCGTGGGCGCTTGTGTATACATAGGTGCTCTTAAGTGGACATGACAGGTTTCAATCCCAGGGTTCTGCTAATTGTGTTAAATGGGTAATTAGTACTTTATGTGTTATAGTTATGTTGAACACTGAAAGGTACATTGCCAGAAGTTTTGACGGAACATGCCATTGCATTCGCACATACACTAGGCATATATACACTGTATGATTTCAAGCAGCAGGAACCTTAAACACACATTATGAGATGGGTGTGTGAACTGTGGCGATCAACCATCAACCTTTCTCTCTCCCAGTTTCCTGAGCTCTCAGAAGTAGAAAAAAATGCTTATTTTATCAGCCAGCAGTCAAGATAACAAACCCAGATCAGCTCATTTTGAAACGATAAAGGAAATACTCAGCCTGTGCCAAAAAGGCCAAGAAGTATAAGACTCCTAGGAGCTCTGACCTCAAAGTGTTGAAAGGAATTTGTCTTTGAAAAGTATACTGGCTGCATTTCTATTTTTCAGCAAGATATCAGTTCAATTCCAAATGACAAAGTTAATTTGAATTAGATTTGAAACAGCAAATAAAGACTATGGGCTCGTTTAACTGAGCAGCATATCCTGTTTGAGCCAAATTACTGTCAGACAACCTGGCATGAAAGCCAGAGTCACTGCCTTCTCTCCTAATGGTAAAATACTGTAGTGTGAGACCACTACACTCATATGTACAGAGTGTGTATATATAATATGAATGTAAGTGTGTATGCATGAATGTGTGTACAACACATTTTGTATGTAGGTATGTATTTATGTACAGTATGTCTGTCTGTATATATATATATATGTATGTATGTGGGTATATGTACAGTATGTATGCATATGTGTGTGTATGTATGTATGTACAGTACAGACCAAAAGTGTGGACACACTTTCCCATTAAATTATTTACTTTATTTTCATGACTGTTGCCTTCAGTGACAATCTACAAAATAAACAAACTTACTGTATGAATGAACACGTGGCATTATGTACTTAATAAAAAAAAGTGTGAGATAACTGAAAACATGTTTTATATTCTTGTTTCATCGAAGTATACTTTTTTTTTTTTTTTTTGATAACTGCTTTGTCCTCTTTTTATTTTTTGGATGAGCTTCAAGAGGTAGTCACCTGAAATGGTTGTCCTGTCTTGAAGAGTTCCTCATTCCAAGAGATGTTAAGAACTTGTCGGCTCTTTTGCCTTCACTCTGCGGTCCAGCTCACCCCAAACCATCTTGATCGGGTTCAGGTCCAAAAGTTTGTCATAATCTCACACTTTTTTGGTTAAGCATATAATTTCATATGTGCTCATTCATAATTTTAAAGCCTTTAGTGAGAATCTACAATATAAATTGTCCTGGAAATAAATAAATCGCATTGAATGAGGGGGTGTGTCCAATCTTTTGGTCTGTACTGTATATGTACTGCATGCATGTACTGTATCTGTCTGTGGCTATGGGCTGTACTGGTAGCCTAGAAATCTAGATGCCCCTAGCGAGAGAAAATGTAAATTGCAGCCAGGCCAGGGACATCCGATAACTCCATTTGGTTGTGAGCTGGAAGCCTAAAACGGGTAGTACAGTAGCGCTATCCTGTGACATGCAGTGGGATTAAAAAAAAAAAACAAACATTAAGGTGAATTAATCCCTCTTGTTTCAGATCATCGATTGCTATCAGTATGAAAAGAGGAAGCTAGAATTTGTTACAACATAGTAATTCGGTCTAGGTTGTATCAAATGTTCTGGTTCTTATTCTTAAGATTTTCTAAAGTTGTCTTTTGAGTTGTCAAAACTCCTTTTACCACTACCATCTATCTGTCCTGATATAGCTGATGGTTAATGTGTTTTAAGTGCTTGAGTACACTTTGGACCAGCTCCCCAGTCAGTCACAGGAGCCCATGCTGTGGTTGGTACTGTACGTGGGCACTGGGCCAGATCTGGGCATGTGCGTCTGTCACCACGGTGCCACCTAGGGGGCTTCACCTCATATTTACTGGCAGGAGGGAGGAAATAGCTGCACTGTTTGACAGGCACTTAAGGACCCAGCAAACTAATGATCCAAAGAACTCTGGAGCTACAGGTGAAAAAGCTCCAAAAAAAAAAGAAAGAGGGGAAAGAGAGAGAGGAGGAGGAGAGAAATGGAGAGACTAAGAGAGAGACAAAACGGAGTGAAGCAAATTCCTAAATAGCCCGAAAGATGGGCGAGAGAACCTGAGTGGTTTTAAAAGCCCTGAGGGTCAAAGACTTAATGGATAAAAGCAACCCCCAGACCAGACAAATAAAGTCCTCTGTCTGTCCCGTAAGAGACATGGCATTGCGGTGAGGGTGAGGGCACACAACTGTGACTAGAACTACTGATGGGGAAGCTTTCATCAATGGCATGCACAGCTCTGTTCCTGGGCTACGAGTCCTCCGAAGAGGCAACCACAAAAAACCCACAGTTGTGTGTGTGTGTGTGTGTGTGTGTGTGTGTGTGTGTGTGTGTGTGTGTGTGTGTGTGTGTGTGTGTGAGGAAACACACACACTGTGACCAATCAGATTACACCCGGTCCTTTTTAATGGGTGCGCCTGCTCTTAAATGCTTTACACATGTGAAGGGCTCCAGTCAATCCACTCATCTGCTCTTGGGTTTCAGCAGGCTCCGGCCGGTCCCTCCCTACACGCTCAGTCCAACTCCTAAGAGGCATGACCCCTGTCTAATTAGTTCAGGCAGGTCCATCCAAGATGCATCACAGCAAAAACACGCAAAGCCTGGCTAGTATTAAAAAAAAAGCCAGTGTGCTTATGATGACCTCTGTGTCACGCTTTTTTATGAAGCCTCGCTGAAGCTCAGTTCTTGTTGATCTTCATGAAATTACAGTTGTTGTTTTTCCATGCCTTCTATCCGTGGGGTGGGGTGTTTTTTTTCCGTTGTTGTAATTTTTTGAAGTCATGCCGTCTCGTCTTTGATCATGCGACCATGCTGACTGCTCTGTGAGTACAGTAGATTTCAGCTCACTTGTCAAACAGGAGACAAAATAAAAAAGTGAAGGCTTTGTATTGTTCTGGTGTATGGAAACATGAGTAGTCCATGCGTGGTTGACATCAAAGTGCAACGTTAATGCCTAGAGACTTTTTCCTGTCTTCTCATTAGGGAAAGAGACATTGTCAGATTGACCAAATTAACTTGAGATGAAGCGTACAACAGTCTGAGACAAGCGAGTGAGTGTGTGTGTGTGTGTGTGTGTGTGTGTGTGTTACTGTATGTTCGCCTGAGTGTTTGAGTTGGTTTCTATTATTTTAATTTGTGAATGTGTATACTACCAAGCAGGTTTATACAGTATTCTTTTACTGAAACAATTTTCCAATTTTCCTTGTCTGAAGAGGCCAGTATAGCAACCCACAAGCTTACCTGCATTCTGGATTGCCTCATTTTATTTTCTTTAAGACAACCTGGGGCACTGAACATGACACCTGCAATCTCACCTGTCCCGACCTCTGTCCCTGGCAAAGGACAGAGAGGAGCGCGCACACACTCCTCTTCACAGCTGATTTGTGTGTAGCTGTGTGTGTGTGTGTGTGTGTGTGTGTGTGTGTGTGTGTGTGCGTGTGTGTGTGTGTGTGTGTATGTGTGAGTGTGTGGGTGCTCCCTTTCCATCCTGACCCGCTAGTTCTCACTGACAACGTGTCGTCTTTATGACTTCTGAGTGTTTCCACTTTTGTTTTGTTTAGATCTCATAAAGCTCAAGAAGGAGGGGAAAAGACATCCAAATTTTACAACCACAAATCGTTCCATGCTGGAGTTCCCCTGTTGGGTATTACACCGAAAGCAAAAACATTGTGAACTAAACACAAAGGTTCACACACAGACACACAAACACAGACACCAACACAAACACAGACACAACCTCTTGAGAGTGCAACATCTTTCTTTTTTACGGAGGTTGAAAGCTCAAACCACATGGTAACTACAAAACGCACCGCTCAGAACATCCAAACATTTGGTATTTTAACGTCTTAAACTAATGTGTGTGTGTGTGTGTGTGTGTGTGTGTGTGTGTGTGTGTGTGTGTGTGTGTGTGTGTGTGTGAGAGCAGACAGAGAAAGAGATAGAGACAGACGGAGAGAGAAAGAGAGAGAGAGTGAGTATGTGTGTGTAACTTCAAGTATGTGTGTGTGTGTGTGTGTGTGTGTGTGTGTGTGTGTGTGTGTTTCAAGGTTTAGCCTCAGCACAAAAAAATCCTGTCAAATGAAACGGCACAGATGGGGAAAGTGCTCTGCTGTGTGTCCGTCCAATGAAAACACGCGGGCGTGTTTGTTTTGACATGGTGCCGTGGATCCCAGGGCCCTGGCGGTGATGTGTGTGGGAATGGACGTGGCGTTGCTCACGGCTTTAGCAGGAGGATGGCCTCTGACTCCCCTCGACTGGACCGTGGGGTGTGCCGACACTGTCGGCTCCGTATCCTACACTCACCGAAAAAGGCTAATGACATTCGCATAGTGTAGCGAGTAACTCAAGCATCTGGCTGTGACAAAGAGCACGCAGCTTTTTATGGCTTGTTACGGAGTTTCTTTACAGAAAGTAAACCACTCGAAGAGCCGAGGAATAAAGAAGATGTAAAAAATCAATCTTCTGTAACAGGATGCCTTCAAGCATCGGTGCTGTGCTGTACTGTGCTGCGCTGTGCTGTGCGGCGCAGAGCCAAGCTTCTCCAAACAGCCCCCTACTGCAGGAGTAGTCATTACTCCTCCACACCACTGCCGCTCTACAGAGGACGGAGCGGGGGGTGGGGAGTGTGGGTGTGTGTGTGTGTGGGGGGGGGGGGGGTGTAGAGGTAGGGGATGACTCAGCTAAATGACACGGTCATTTAGCCTTTGGCTAGCACAGCGCAGCGTGGTTCAGCTCAGCATGGCTCAGATTGGCCTGGTTTTGGCTTGGCTTGGCTTAGCTTGGCTTGGATTGGCTAGCCTTGGCCTGGCGTGGTGGAGATGGTCATTATCCAGATCAGACTCTGTTCCCACAGAGCACCTCCCTGAGTTATGGCCTGCCTGCCGTCCCTACATCCCCTAACATCAACCCCGCCAGCCCAGCCATCTCAGCCCCCGGCCGGCCCACGCAGCAATTAGACAGCCACAATGACCAGAGGAGAGCAGGAAATCACACCAGCAGTAACACAGGCAGGGGGGAGATGGAGGAGAGGAGGAAAGAGAGAGAGAGAGAGAGAGAGAGAGAGAGAGAGAGAGAGAGAGAGAGAGAGAGAGAGAAATGAGAGTGCAAAGAGATGGTGGAAAAGATAGATAAACTTAAGTGGAAAGAATTGAAATGGAAAGAGAAAGACAAAGAGAGCGAAAGAGAGAGAGGGTAAAAGGGATATCCTGCAACTTGTTTAAGGAAAGAGGAGAAGAAGCAGATAGCCTTCTCCCGCCCCTCCACCTCACCCCTCCCGTGCTCATTTCTTTATCGGAAACAGCACTTCTTTTAAAAGTCCTCTTGTTTTTTCCCCTTCTCTGTTCACAGATTAAGAGGAATCAGTTACATGTGTGGGATCACGGATGGAAATGAGAGGAAATGAGAGCTCGTTACGAGCTGTGCACAAACGCTAGTTTAAAAACAAGCCCTCTTTTTCTTTCCTGTTTTTTTTTTTACACTGAAGCCAATGAGCATCCACGCCATTTTGTCCTCAACACCCATCAACACCACCACCCCAAACCCCCATTCTCATTTTCCCTCCATCAGGATTTGCGGGATCTCCACATTTCAGCTCCATTCAGATTTCTTTGTGTGCAGCCAGGCGACGCTCGAGTTGGCGCTGGGAATGGCGGAAGAATGAGCGAGAATGAGCACATTTCCTCTGGCATTTTGTGTCTGTTATGTTGCGAGTGCACGGGAGGTGAATCACTCCTTAGATACAGTTTCATGACAGAGACCATTAGGTGATGAAAGCAGTGTCTAAAAAGCACTATGCTATTGTATTGATAAGGCAAGTTGATGCTGCAGGTTGCATTAAATGCTGTTTCTATGCACAGTAAATTGCCAAGAGTCAATTACCATGCCAGTGTTGCTGTGTTAATGGCCTGTGTGCTTTTGTGCTAGAAAGCTATCCTTTCTCTGAGCTATTCAAATCAAGCTTCAACATAAAAGGTGAACAATGCAAGATATTTATGAATACAAAAAAGCGTATGCACTTTAAACATGTAAACACAGAAACATTGTGGGAACAAGTACATCCACATGTGGTCACACACATACACACACACACACACACACACACACACACACACACACACACACACACACACACACACACACACACACACACACACACACACACAGTCCTAGACAAAGTCACACACATTTGCACAGTGGGCTCCCATCCATCTTTCCACAATATAAGATAGCCCCAGTGCTCAGAGTGGTGGAGACAGCAGCGATTTGTAAAGCTCAATGGTATGTGTGCATTCTTGCCAGAGGACTGCAGCCAAATAATAGTCATCAGGGCCCAATCCTTCAGTCTCAACCTGGGGCCCAGAGGAGTCCCAACACTGACCACTGCCCCAAACTCAACCAACCTGGCACACACACACACACACACACACACACACACACACACACACACACACCAAGCTCCAGCACATTCACTTTACTGAGGGAGTATTCTGGGTCTGGCTGGTGTTCTGACGGACATGGGCACCAATCCAGAGTCCATGTTTGCCATGGTTAGGTAATCAACGAGACGTCATCAAAACTCCCACAGTCTGACTGCAGGCCGCATACTATAATTTTGTTACTTTGGTCTCCTTTGCAATCCCCCCACTGACACATCCACCGAGGCTGTGGGTGATTCCTAAGTCCCTCCTAAGCTCCTCAAGGTCGTTTCAGGCATAGGACGGTGGGTGTAGAAGGGTGTGGGGTGGTGGTGTACTAGGGCGGGGGGGTGTTCTGCTGTATAAACATGGGCTCTGGCTATTAGCAGAGGTGCTCTCGTGCGCACCACTGGCGCCCTGGAATGTGTGCGATGTTTCATCGGCGGTGACACAAGCCTGCCGAGAGCCCTGACAGCAGTGCTGCGGGATTTATGGCTGGGGGAGGCGTGGGTGGGGTTGGGGGGGGGCAGTATTGGGGGGGGGGGGTATAAGGAGTGGAAAGCATAACAGAGCGTCCATTAGAGGAGACTCCCTCCGCTTCACGTTGCGGACGCTGCTCGCTTGCGACAGACCGAGACCGTTTGCTGAGTGAGTCCATACGTCAAGAATGTGGACTCATGGCTGCTTTTCCGCTCCTTTGCCAGAATACGGTCCAGACACATGCATATACGAGGGCCCCTAGGCAACAGAGCAAATAGATCATGGAGGCTCATGCAAACAGATTGTGGAATGGCTGTATGCATAGTGATAAAGGCTCAAGTTTTCATGGTGAAGTTTGCTCCCTGAGAAAATTAAGTGACGAGACAATTTGCTTGGTAATACCCCAGCGATTAAAGCCTTGGCACACCTGCCCAGTGTGACCTGCTCTTGTTGCCGTGGAAATGAAGGCAGCAGGAAGACAAAAGGCGTCCAGATAATGACTAAAAGCCAATGAATAAATTTTCAATGTTTCCTCCAGCACCAGCCTTTGTTCTCAAAGCATATAGGCTTCGGACTAAGAGAATGTGGCACATAAAACAAAATAAAAATACGGAGTCCATCTTTATGAAGCTGTCACCTGACTTAGGTTCCCATGAAATTAAAGCTGTAACTAGCAGCAGTGTTTTATAATGACTTGTCAGGGAAAATATTTGAAAGTCAGGGAGAAGATGTTGGGCTGTCTTTTTTTTTTTTTCCTCTCTCTTTTTCTTAGTGAATGTCATCACAGAAGTGTCCAATGCTATATCAGCTTCAGGGAGTGTGTGAATACAACCACACACACACACACACACACACACACAGTGCTTTTTCCTTTTATTGGCTGCATATATCTCTGTTCATGCTTTTCTTTTAAAAAGACATCTTAAGAAAGTGCTTGGACTAGCATTAATATACCTAAAGCCAGGCAAGCGAGGCTAGCATATCTGACAGGGATCTTAAGTGTTCTCACACACGTCTGTCTACAGAAAGACAGGTATTCCTCTTTCTTTTTAATCCCTCGTTCCTTACACCTTTTCAGAGATGTCTTTCCGCTGGAGCCTCTGCTCAGCCGTCACAGGCACGTTCCTGAGATGTGGGAGTGAGTGGGCTACAGTACGTGTCTCGTACAACAGTGGGTTACAATGAGCCTCACAAAGCCAGAAGAGACTCTGATATGATCTTGTGTCACATTTACATTCTTGGATCCATCACACATCCATGTAGATACACACATACTCATCATCGTCATCTTCACCGTCACCATCCTCCTCCTCCTCCTCCTCCTCCTCCTCTTCCTCAGTATTCTCTTCATCTATTGCTATGGTTTGCTTTGGTAATGAGACACAGACAGGACGGCACCTGTCATGACACTGTATTTGTTATTTCATCCAACCGTGACGATATGGTTTAATGACGATTTGTGTTCTCAGAGATAGGCTGCATTAAACCAGAAAAAAAAAAAAAAAAAAAAAAATGCTGGAAGCCACTGATTCCACTATTATATTTGTGTCAGCTTGATTTAGTCCAAGGAAATAGCCCTGTAGGGAAAATTGGAGCAAATGGGAGTCTCCATGTAGGAATCTGTCCTCAGTCCAGTTGACAGGGAGAGAGATGCTGGACTGGTGTCTTTGGGGTTGTATCACACTGTCACCAGAGCTCTTGTGTCTCCTCACAGAGTCTCTGATGGAGGCCAAATTGGCACGATAAGGGCCCACAATTAAGGCAAATCAGAGCCATAGCCAAGAGACTGGAAGGCTCAGAGGGGACATGCATGACAGCCTGTGATTCATATGGAGATAAAGAACACAACACACACACACACACACACACACACACACACACACACACACACTCTACATCCACCAGCAACCTCATACATAAACACCCACAGGGAGAGAGAGAGACAGAGAGAGAGAGAGAGAGAGAGAGAGAGAGAGAGAGAGAGAGAGCGAGAGAGCTGGTTTTGTAAGCCCCAATCAATCCACAATGGCGGAGCAGTCATCAGTCTCACTCTGCTGGGCTGGGAACAGTGACAGCTTCATCTAGCTCAGAGGACACAATTTCTGCACAACTGTGCGGAGGAGGAAATGCACTCCAGTGACCCATAACATAAAGATGGTCTCATTAAAGGAGAGATTTTCAATAAAAAAAGAAAAGGAATTCTGAACAATGAATCTGAAGAAACAGGGAAAATGTTTCTTAATATTGTTGTGCAGTATCCAGGGCCTGGAGACTGTAAACAATTGGAGAACAAGGGAGCAATACTAAATAGAAAGGAATTCCAAATGACTTAAAAAGCGTGAAGAATAAAAATAAATGTTTTTTTGACTCTTTTAACTCTAATTTCAGCAACAAAATTAATGTATCACATGTTAGAAATAGTAGACTACTGTAGCTTTCCTGCATTTGTCACACCAAAGAACTAGGCTGAGTTCTGTTTTAAAAGGCACAATCAAATTTTAGGTGTGAAAAGCTGAATCACTGAATTACAATTGTTTTACCTATATGGGTTTCCCATAGCCTAGAACTCTACTCTAGACGTACTCTAGCCTTAGCAAATTGAATTTAAATTTTTGTGATATTCTGGCTTGTCAGGTTAAGTTCCCTACCTTTTACACAAGCGATAATGGCTGATGAGGTTATAGGGAAATAAAAAAGGGAGAGGCAAAGAATTCCTGATGCCGAAGGCCAAAGTTTCCTCCACCAAGTTATATCAGTTTGGGTACAACACTGCTAGCAGAGACAGTTGATAGACAGCTTTTTTTTTAGTTCTGTAGTATCTTTGCTGTTAGGATGAGCTGACGTTACCTGACATGGTGTAAATGGTGCTAGAAAAATAGTCCAGTATGTTCATACAGACAGCAAACACACCGTGTGTATGACTGATGAGCACATCTTCCCCTGTCACCCACCGAATCAACATCCGTGGGGGAACATGGGATTCATGAATTTGGGATGGCAAAGGACCGAGGGAGGGAGGGAGAGAGAGAGGGAGGGCGAGAAAGAGAGAGAAGGAAAAAAGAAAACATAGCGTTGGGAGCTGTCCCAAAAGAGTGGAAGCTGCATGAGAACCACCCAATTTCCATTCTGAGCTCCCAGGCAGCGACTCACCTGTCTCCCCACCTGGGAGCCAGAACACTCCACACAGATTTCACACACCCTTGCTGTAACCATCTGAGACATGTGTGTGTATGCATGTGTGTGTGTTTTTAGTGTGCTGTAGCTGCAGCTATAGCTCATGTTGGACAGGGGATTGGGGGGCTGGAAACATTTCTTCATGCCAAAATCAGAACAAAGGAATTTGGAGCAAAGCGAAGGAGCTGATGATAGCATCCAGACAGATCTCTCAGCAGCAGCATATATATCTCTGCCTCCTCCAGTGTGCATGTGTGTGTCATCTGTGTGCATCGGGGAAGTGTGTGTGTGTGTGTGTGTGTGTGTGTGTGCGGGGGGGGCTGGGTGGGGGTGGTACACCCCCTTTCTTGTAAGGAAATGGCGTCAGTGGAAAACTCCCTGAGGGTTGTCCCACCCATTGAGATATCCAGTTCCCAGCTGTGTGAACTATATGGGCCTCCCAGGTGGCGAGAGACCAGGGGGAAGAGTCGGCCCATGCCAAATCATTTGATGCTCCGCCGCAGCGTCCTCACCTGCTGTTGCCATAGCGAGGAGGTTTAAGAACGTGTCATCTTGGACACATCACTCGGATAAAAGGAGAGCGGTGTAAACAGCTCTGACCACCTTGATCCCAAACATGACAAAGCGTCAAGTTTTCTAAATCCAACTAGATTTGTCTTTACCTGACATTCATTGAGTAGTACCATAGCATTTGTAGTGTACAGTAGTCTACTAAACACATTTGAAAATGTTAACAGTAAATGTAGTTTCTCATGGTCAGTATTCAATATATCAAGGGAAGCTTTCATGGTATTTAAAAAAAACACACACACACACACTTATGACTAAAGAAAAAAATATCCTCAAGTCTCACCACTCCGTTTTGTCTATAGCCTATGTTTTCTATGTGTGTGTGTGTGTGCGTGGAAGAGCTAGGAGTTTGCCAGCCCTGAGCTCCATGCTTTCATGACCTCCTTGTCTCTCTTTGCTCTCCCCTCCCGCCCCCCGCCCGCCAACCCCTCATGCCCAGGGCAAACTTTCCCAAGCGGCCAGGTTGCGGAGCAGGATAAGTGTCGGAAGTGTCCCTCAAAGTGCGTTCACCGGCGCCCATTTCCTCCCCAGCTCTGCGTGCGGGCCAGAGCGCCTTTAATCCTCCACTTCTGAGGAAGCCATGCCCAGTGAACAGAGTGAAGGACATAGTGTGGAGACAAAGGGAGGGGGGGTGAGGGTGGGGGTGGCAGGAGAGGTGGAGGAAGAAAGGAAGAGGGGAAAAAAAAGGTCAGGACAGAAAGAAAGCAAGGAGGAGAGAGAGAATTCCCAGAGGGCTTTTGGCTCCCCCTCACCGCCTCAGTCTTGAGACGGTTCTGTATTAACACCCTGAAGATGAGACGGCGCTGAATCAATTACCCACCTCATCCTCCAGCCTCTGTTCTCAGCCACTTGTTCCAGGGCTGTGGAGAATGGAAATGTCAGGTTCCCTTTCATTATCGGCAGAAGCCCCCTGCGTTCACACACACACACACACACACACACACACACACACACACACACACACACACACACACACACACACACACACACACACACACACACACACACACACACACACACACACACACACAGGCTTAGAGAGAGAGAGACAGATGTGGCCAAGTGATTTCAGATCTGGTGTGTGTGAGTAAGAGTGAGAAGCTGGGAAATTTGTGCATGTGGATAAGAAAGTCGCATGAACAACTTGCAAGCAAATTGAACGTTTAATGCAAAGATCTTTCTTTAAAAAAAAAAGAAAAGATGTTTGTGATGCACTCTTAACCAAACACAAACAATCATAACAAAATCTATTATTTTATCACTAACCAATCGCATATTGTTTAAGGTTGGACCAATTATGGAACCTGATGTAATAGCATACAGAAAAAGTATTTCACTTTAACACCAGTATAAGTTTTAGCACTTAGTCAAGTTAACCCATTGGTAGTCATACTGCCCTGTGCAGCCATGTAAGTAAAGTTTGTCATGAAGAAGTGGGTGACTGAATTGAAGTGCCAAAGGAGTCAAGTATTCAATCGACAGCCTGTAGTTCCAACATTACTCACTAATTTCATTGCATAAATTGGGAATAATCTGGTAAAGGGACTAAGCACAGTCAATCATTTTTCATAATTTCATTTAAGGGATATTCCACCTTTTTATGAAAATGGGTTATTCACTCTTGCCTGGAGTTACATATTTGGTTAAAGGTATTTTGTGTTCCAAATGCATTCATTTTCCTACTCTGGCAACACCAATTTTAGCTTTATTTTAGCATCTGGCATTGGAAAGTTAAGAGTTCCCAGTGTGTTGCTGTCTGGCTACTTTACATTCCAGTGCCTATTGTTTATGGTTTCGTTTGGATCCCCATTAGCTTTCACAACAGGAAGCTAGTCTTCCTGGGGTCCATAAAATCAAGTGTAAAAATACATTTTTTAATACACGTTGACAAACATTTGTGTAATACCAACTACATTCATGTCATACCAACATCAAATGTGTCTACATAATGGTGGTCATGGAACATCTGAAACGGTCAATACAATATACCAGCAATACTAAGGCTCACATACTACTGCAGTTGTTAAAATCAAATCAATAAATAAATAAGAATAGGTTTTACAAACACACCAATAATCTTTGCTTTACTGTTTTCTTAAAAGAAGATTTACTTTGAATTTCCCTGACATCCAATGGGAGTAGGTTCCACTCTGCTGCCCCTCTGTATATAATGGTTCTCTTCATAAAATTAAATTTTGGGCTTGGAATTATGACCAAGCTGTTGCTTACTTGTCATGTCACATGTATGATCTTGTCCACTGAGCTAAAGTTTGCCTGTAAAGTGGTTGGGGGTTTTGTCTGCCATAAGCTTGTGCATAAACAACAACAGACTATATTTAGTTTTTGCCTCCACAGTTAACCAGGACCGTTTCCTATGCATCTCAAACATTAGTGCGAAAAGGACAGTGCAAAACTATTCTGGCTGCTCTGTTTTGTGCTATTTGGAGTTTACTTAGATGTGTGTGTGTGTGTGTGTGTGTGCAGCACTAGACCATACTACTGGCCAATACTGTAAGTGAGACAAGACTCTGGACAACATTTTTCAATACAGCAGTTGGACAAAATGCAGCACATTTCCTGGACATAGCGATGCCCTTGCCCATCATGCTGACAATGTGGTCAATCTGATCTGACCAGACAATTCATTATCTAATCTGATACCCAGCAGTTTGAATTTGGTGACCTGCTCAACCATGGTGCCTTCAATATGTAAACTGAGTGGGTTGATATTTTGAAGCATGTTTCTATTACAAAATATCATACATTTTGTTTTGGAACTGTTAACTACCAATTTATTTTCCTTCCCCTATGCTAAGCTAAAGCTAATATTAAGCTTGCCAGACAGGGAAAATGGCAAGACTGAGAGCAAACCAAGTAAGAAGGTAAATAACCAACTTTCATAAAAAGGTGGAATATCCCTTTAACACATGGGACTACCAGATGACTAACCCCCGCACTGTAGCCTAGTCAGAGCGGTATAGGCTCTGAGCCTAGTCATACTGCCCTGTCAAGTTTGTCACAAAGTGGGTGACTGAACTGAAGTGTCCAAGGAGTCAAGTGTTCCGTTCAACAGCCCCCGCTTTAGATACTGGAGTCCCAACATAACTTGCACTAATTTCACTGAATAAATTGGAAATAATCTGGCAAAAGGACTAAACACTTACAGTGAATAATGACACTAACCACTGATAAATCACACAAAATCACACAGAACTTGGATTACTTTACGTTTATTTAGCCTCTGCAGTTAGGTGTATTTGATGAACAACATGTTGATTTGCTGAAGAGATAATCCTTCACATCAATGCCTTTAAAACCACAATCGAACTTGACGGCAAGTTTATTCATTTCCCACCTCCCATGGAGTTTTGCCTATCCTCAGTCTGACGGTAGTGTTTTTAGCTTCAGGTTAGCGTGCATCATTGAATCAAAAATCCATAGTATCTCATTAGCGTCTTGCTTAAAGGTGTCCATAGAATTTCTATTTCTCCTATTTAAAACTTAAAACTGTACTAAGACATACAGAAAATGAAATGTGGCTGAATCGATATGACATGGAGCTATACTCTGTTCCAAGTATACTATACTCTGTCCCTAGGCTTGGACTACTTGATCTATAACTTGCACAACTTGATTACAGTATTAGCACTGGATAGTTCCATGTCAAATCGATTTAGGATATCACCACATTTCACTTTGTCAGTCGTAGTACACTTCATGACTACAGAAGGGTCAAGTTTTAAATATCAGAATCCTACAGTATTGACACTTTTGAGCAAGATGCTACTGACTAGATGCAATGGATCCGTTAGATTCAATGACAGGCTATATGCTAACCTGAAGCTACTGTGAAGACTGAGATCAACTGGACTGGGTGAACTAAGGAAAAGTAAAAAGTAAAAACTCACATTTTTTAAACTCTAGGGTAAGAAGAAAATGAGTAAATTCACTGTAAAGGTGGCATATTCCTTAAAGAGTCTGAAAAAAAGGCAGCACTTCACTGATGGAAGATTATATGGAACTGCATTTCACCTGCTGTTATAAAGACGTGGTGTCAAGGTCCAGGCAGAGGCACAAGCTTCACAATTTACAGGTGGACAGACTTCTACTATTGACAACTTTCCACAGAAAAAATGTCACTTTAAACAGCCTTTGGTGTGTCTGTGTATATATATAATTTTATAATAGAATGAAAAAGAAAATCTTTAAAAGTTGGACTAAAAGAAAGTAAAAGGGACTTAAAAACACCACCACCCTCCTGTCACCTCCCCAATGCCCACTTGTTTACCTACAGTGGCCAACAAAAATGCACGCGCGCACACACACACACACACCCACACCATGAATGCGCACACACAAGCACACACACACACACACACACACACACACACACACACACACACTTACACTTTCAAAAATTATTAGCATACCAGGAAAAAAAAAAAAGCAGCAGCACGTTAAAAGGGAAAATCAAAACACTCGACGGCGTGTGAAAGTCAGAGGTGCTTCTTCAGATGTGGTGCTTGTGAGCGGTGCTTGTGTGCAAAGAGAACAGAAGCCATCGGTGGTGGCGAAGGAGAGCGCCGTGGAGAGGGCCGTCAAAGAGCCACTGCTGCTGCTGCTGCCTCCGCCGCCTTCATTGTCATCGCCCGCTCAAGGAGACCAAGCTCACCCCATCAGGCTCTTCCCTCCCGAGTGGTTAATTGAATTAAAATCAATGACAATCTTGCTGCGGCTCGGTACAAACTGCCTGCCACACAAAAACACACACATACACATAGAAAGGGTAAGATTTTTTTTTCACATAAAAGTTTCAGTGAACTTTTAGTCTTGCCATGCTTTGATTTAAACTCACCAAAATCTGAGTGAGACGACAAGTGCACAGGAGAATAAGACAGAAAAAGGAGGGGGGGGGGGGGGGTTGGTGGTTATATACAAGCACATCTTTTTTTTTTCTTCCCTTTAAATTGCTTTCAAATTCACACCCCATCACTGTAATCTCCCCCAGCAAGCGGAGCACTTTGAAGGAGCCAATTACCCAGAAGTCCACGGGGGAGAGTGAGGAGTGGCAGCACCTCCAGGAAGTAATGACCAGGGCCCGGAACCTTTAGGCCCTGTGCTCCAAACCCCCCACTGAGATCGAGCCGCCCAGCAGGGAGGCCAGCTCTCCTCTCAACCCCCTCCTTTCATCTCTCCCTCCCTCCGCAGATCCCCCTCTTTCTCCCTCCCTCCATCACCATTTCTTATTTCTCTCCCTTCTTTCACTGCACACCCTCCCTCCTCTCCACTCTGTTCTTTTCTTGTCCTTCATCAGTTTCTTTATATATGTGTGTGTGTGTGTGTGTGTGTGTGTGTGTGTGTGTGTGTCTCCCTTGCTCATTTCCTCGGACTCATTTTGCACCTTCTTTGTGTGTGTGAGTGTGTCCATCGCCAAACAGTGGTCTGTCTCTGTGCTATGCCTCCCTCACTCCTTTACACCTCCTTTCTTTCCTCCCCTCCTTCACCCTCCTTCTCTCTTTTTATTCCGCTCTCTTCCCCTATGAAGAGTCCATCTCCCACTACCATGACCTTAGTCATGCTGTCCAGCGCTCTCCATTACTCTCCACACCCCTCACCTCTGCTGTTTGTCTTATGCCGCCCTCACACCATTCTACTTTTTCTTTCTTTCTTTCTTTCTTTCTTTCTCGCTCTCTCTTTCTCTATCACTCGCTCGCTCATCCAAGGTTGCATGAGTGTGAGGCAGCCCAGGGAGGATAAAGGACTCCCATTTCTGGTGTCTTCATTCTATTTGCTCTCAGTACTTAGTCAACAAACCTACCCATTAGCAGAGGCCAAAAGCAGCGTTTAGCCACTACACAGCCACCACACTGGAGAGAGAGAGAGAGAGAGAGAGAGAGAGAGAGAGAGAGAGAGAGAGAGAGAGAGAGAGAGAGAGAGAGAGAGAGAGAGAGAGAGAGAGAGAGAGAGAGAGAGAGAGAGAGAGAGAGAGAGAGAGAGAGAGAGAGAGAGAGAGAGAGAGAGAGAGAGAGAGAGAGAGACACTGACAAACAGACAGACAGAGGTGAGTCTGTACTATAACTGGTGGGCACTACTGTAACAGAGTGCTCTCCAAAGCAACCTTTCCACCTGTTCTGCTGTGGTGGCCTGGCCCCCATCTGTGATGCTGACTACAGTACTTTTCCATGCAATAACACCACCACCTACAGACATCGCTGTGTGAAGCGTGTCACATTTTCTCACTCACACACACGGGTTGCTGTATACAAGTCCTTTACATAGTACTACATTAACTAGCCTATAGAAGCAATTACAAAATGTATCCAAATCTGACGGGTGTGTGAGTGACCCCCCCCATACACACACACACACACACACAAATGATGACGCCTTCAATGTCAAACTTACACGTTTTGATTGAGATTTGTTGTTTGGCTTTCATTAGGTTCTCTGTGGGTCAGGTGCCATGGGGTTAAAGAGGAGCCTTTAAAGCCCTCACTGCGAGGAGGCCCCATTAAAGGCGTGAATTACAGCTAGCGCATAGCCCTGGGCTCTGCCAAGAATGGAGCATGAAATAAGCCAGAGGAAAAAGGCTTTGGGGTTGTGAGCAGTGCGGCGAAGGGGGTTGTGTCTCTGCAAGAGATTAAAGGACAAATGTGGAAGGACATCCAATGACTGGTGTTCTCGCAGCGAGAAAACGCTGCAATCTTCATGGAGAAAAACAACGAGGTGGTTGACCTCTGTGACCCCAGTGACGCAAAATGTAACGCTATACATTTGCCAATGGCAGCTGGATTTTCCTCTTCCCTGTCTTGACCAGTACTCAGAACCCAGCAATCATCTTGACTTAGAGGCATGAACATATACGCATGTGTGAAGGGTGTCACTTTGCACTCAAGCCTGTTAGGTGCTCCCAGTCCAGGACCACAGAATCAGCAAAGCCGGCTGGGCTACTTCTTTCAGACTCCGAGGAAGACGCACGGCATCGAAACGTCAGTCAATGTTGCACCTCAATAAAGAAAATTTTTCAAAGATGTTCTGAGTGTTCCAGTCATCCCTGGGTGTAGTCTGAAAGAAGCAGCCCAGCCGGCTTGGCTGATATACTGTACGCATGTATGTTTGTTTAGTTGCTATAGACCAGTATAGGATCTACACACAAAAAAGCATGAGGAGAATGAGCTTACTGCCGCCTTCCCCTCAATTCACACAGAGCCTCAGAACACCAAATCTGGAGCAGTGTCTGTGTGTGTGTGTGTGTGTGTGTGTGTGAGTGAGTGAGTGAGTGAGAGAGAGAGTACGAGAGCTAGAGAGAGAGAGAGAGAGAGAGAGAGATGGCCTGATACTTCACATCGGCATCTGGCGTCTTTCTCTGCCTGTCATTTGAAGTGAATGGAAATCGCTGAGAGGAAAGAGAGTGGAAGACATTAATGCCTGTGCTGATTGTGAGCCATTACTCAGCAAAGCATTATTAAGTGCGAGTAAGACTTGATCAAGCCCTTAGTCTCTCTCTCTCTCTCTCTCTCTCTGTGTGTGTGTTTGTGTGTGTGTGTGTGTGTGTGTGTGTGTGTGTGTGTGTGTGTGTGTTTCAGGGGATCTAATGACAAGGAACATTATGAGTTGTAGGATTTTCAATACAACTTCTCTCATTTCAAAACAAGGACACAGTAATCTGCATTCCTTTTCCAAATGGCCAGTTTGTCAATAAAGGCCATTTTCTTCAGTGGCTCCGTCCCAGATAGAAAGACAATAGGCAAGGCGTCTAGTGAGTTTTCAAGATCTCACACAGAGTATACGCATAATATTGACCAAGACATCAACCCTAATAATACTTTTATGCAACTGCATTCTCTGCATTTCCTCAGGACTCCCATCACTCGGTTCACGGTAGATATAATTTAATATACAGCTTTATGCTTCTCGTGCAATTTTGCCAAGTGCTCCGAATGCAGATCAGATTTTAAGGAACGCTCCCCGGATTTTAGAATGGAATTGTTTCTCTCCGGGCAGACAATGTTGAAGCACTGCTGTGCACTTTGAGTACTCCAGAAATTTGGGAGGTCCAAAGTACTTCAATCTGTGTGAGTGTGTGTGTGTGTGTGTGTGTGTGTGTGTGTGTGTGTGTGTGTGTGTGTGTGTGTGTGTGTGTGTGTGTGTGTGTGTGTGTGTGTGTGTGTGTGTGTGTGTGTGTGTAGCAGTGTCTCGTTGTTTGTGTGTCTGCCCTTTCCTGTTGTACTGTATAAAGCCTCTACTCCAGGCAGCCTCAGCAGAGATCTTGGAAGCAGGCCACAGAGAGGTCTAGGAGAGGAAGATTAATACACCTCTAACTCCTCATCAGAACCCTCCCATGACTCCCCTCCCCTCCCCTCCCCCCCCTTTCTCACTCTCACACTCTCACTCAAAATCACCTCAAAGCCAAATATGGTTGCTCCCTGAGCATAGTGTTTGGCTGAGGGAGACTTTCATGAGGCCAACACAAACAGAGATCATCGTTTTCTCCTCTCTCTCTCTCTCTCTCTCTCTCTCTCTCTCTCTCTCTCTCTCTCTCTCTCTCTCCCCCCTTATCTTCCTCTTCCCTTCCCTCCAGCAGGCAGTTAGTGGCCACAGAAGGACACCCCCCCCCCCAACTGTTATCCCAGTAGAGGTCATTAGCACAGCCATGCAGCACCCCTGAAACAAGCAACCCCTGCCGTACACCCCTACACAATGCACTCTCACACCACACTACACACACACACACACACACACACACACACGCTCATTCATATTTATGAATGATCTATGCAGCAATGCCACACACTCTCACACAAATAATGTAGCCTGGTTCTTGTCAGTAGTGGGGGTACAAGAGATTCACACGACGACACACACACACACACACACACACACACACACACACACACACAAGATTGTGAAGAGACCGTTCTATTTGTTTGGCTGAGGGTTAACCGAGCAGAACGAGACGCTTGGTGTACATGAAGTCATCTTCCCCTCTCTCTATTCCTCTGCCTATCTGTGTCTTCCCACCTTCCTCTCCTCCCACTCTTTCTCTCTCTCCCCTGCCTGACCCCTCTCCCTCCATCCCTCCCTCCCTCCCTCCCTTCCTCTCCCTCTCTTTTCCTCGTTTCCTCGTAGAGAAGCAGAGTCCAGATGAGGGGCTCTGGAGACTCACTTGTATTTGATTCCCGCCAAGTTAAGCAGTCGTCTGGAGGCAGTCATTTCTGGCGAGCTGTGGTACTTGTCTGACAAATAAATCACTTCCTTTATACCTGTAGGTAACAGAGAAGGGATCGGGGGAGGAGGAAGGAAGGGGGTGGAGATGGAGGGATGGAGGGATGGAGAGAGAGGGGGGGAGGGAGAGAGAGAGGGAGAAAGAAAGTCAATTATCTGTAAGACAGGCTGAGCAGGTGGTGACCAAAAGGGCCCACCCTGATGTGCAGGCCTGCAGTGAGCGAGGGAGGAGTGGTGGGTTATTGGAGAGATAGTGGTGTGTGTGTGTGTGTGTGTGTGTGTGTGTGTGTGTGTGTGTGTGTGTGTGTGTGCTACTCCACGGAATGGTCAGTGGGTCGATAAACAGCACCGGTGGGCACTGGCCAATATCAAAAGCACAGAATGTGCCGGAAATCTCCATTGACACCCTTAAAACATAACGTGAAGAAACTCTCCTGGTTGCTTACTTGCACAAGTGCGCGCGCACGCACACACACACACACACACACACACACACACACACACACACACACACACACACACACACCTCAGAGGTTCACAGAAAAAAAAAAAAAAAAACGTGTAAAAGAGAAATCATCATTTGTGGTGTCCTGCTGTACACCCCTCCTCCTCCTCCCCCCACCTCCATTTTATCTCTGTCAAGTCCAAGGTCAGAGGCTGGGAGGCAGAGCCCCATTCAAAAGAGCCAATTGTGCTGAATATAGGGACCCCCACTGCCAGTCCAGCCACAGTAACACACACACACACACACACAGTGTCATTATCAACTGTTTTTATCTCTGGGGTTTTGGGGGTGGGGGGTGGTAGAGACACTGAGCCAGGACGAGAGTGCAAGGGTGATGGAGGGGGGCTGCAGACTGAGTGGAGGGAGGAGCGGACATCTTCTGATCTGATAAGAGGAGACGTGGAGAGAGGATTTCAGCTCCCAACAGGAGCGCTCCACCAAGACGGGAAAAACGATAGTAGAGAGAGAGAGAGAGAGAGAGAGAGAGAGAGAGAGAGAGAGAGAGAGAGAGAGAGAGAGAGAGAGAGAGAGAGAGAGAGAGAGAGAGAGTGTTAAGAGTGGAGACCGAAGAAGCCTCCTGTGAAGGCTGGCTCTAGCCTCTGTCTGCTAGAGATGCGGCAGTCATAAACACCACCTCACACCTTCACCTGCGACGCATCCGAAGCCTGGGATGGACTCAGGCTCCGCCGGCTGAGCAAGCAGAGATGGAGCGCCACGATAGACCACCTCCAGCTGGCTCTCACTTCTGCCGCACCCTCACACAGATTCACATAGGCCCCCACGCTTCCTCCTACACCTGCATTTTGGATCTGACGGCTTCACACGCAACGCATGGATGAGATCCCAACTGGGGCCTGATTAAGTGAGGCTCGCATAGGTAAGGGATAACATTCGGTGAGGCGGTCATTATCGTGGAATATCTCCCAACAGAGTAATGCAACGCATCCCGAGGCGGTATCTCTCTGAAGGGAGATATTTCCACGATAATGATCGCCTCACTGAACGTTATCCCGCTTATTACCTACTGTAGATATTAGTAACATGCGACGAAGCCTTGTTTATCACTACTTTCACCGCAACTTTAGTGATTAAGATGGATCATACCGTCTGCTGAAAAGAAGCATGCTGTTAACTTACAGATCAGCTGATTGGTTAAGGCCGCGTTCTGTTTCACTTTTGCTTGACAGCGGTCTGTTATACTTAGCAACGGTCCGTTATTAAAAATGATCAGATCGTAGAACGTTGGAAAGTCCCATTGAAGTGAATGGAGCATTCTACAGCATTATAAAGAGCCGTGTAGTAATGCACTCTATAACGTCCATCATGTGACAATACTTTCAGTCCACTGCTGCCTTTTTTCAATGCTTATTGTAATCGTTCAGGGACGGGGTGGAAGTAGACTGGTCGCAGGTACAGCATCATCGTTTTATACATTACCACACACGGCCAAGCGCTAACTGCTAGCACCCCCTAAGAGCTCCCCAATTACTCCGTTGCCACTGGATACCACTGCAACCCACACAATGGCAAAAAGCAAAAATCAACAACGGGCTCTCGGCACAATAGCCGGCCACCAGCCTCCAGTCGCTCGACCACGGTGGCACAAATCAAAAAATACAACCGCCGAGATGCTTGCCTATTGTGACGATCTGCCGCGTGTGGCTCTGCTCCGAATCAAATTTATATCCCATTAACAAGCCATGAATAAAAATGGACACAAGGCTTTGTCAATACAGTCTGGGAGCTGGTGAGAGTAGTATTAGAGTTTGGCACCAATCCATGGGACAGCATGAGGCAGAATAATGATCGCTAACGGAGGGGAGGGGGGCCAGGAGAAAAACAAGTTAAATGGGGGGAGAGAGAGAGAAAAAGAGGAAGAGTTTGTGAATAAGAGACAGTGAGTGAGTGAGTGTATGAGTGAGGGAGAGAGAGAGAGCGAGAGAGAGAGAGAGAGAGAGAGAGAGAGAGAGAGAGAGAGAGAGAGAGAGAGAGAGAGAGAGAGAGAGAGAGAGAGTGAGTGCGTAAGTGAGAGAGAGACCATAAGGAATAGTCTGGAGTGTTTGTGTCTCTCTAAAAGAGAAAGAGGATAGCTAGGAGGAAAGAATAAAGGACACAAAATGATTGACAGCTCGAGAGCCAGGAAAGAAAAGGAACATGGCTTGTTCTGTTACAGATCATCAAGCACCCACTATCCTCCACTATCCCATGTCTAGATAACAGCAGACACCCTCCATTTTCATGACAAAAAAAATAAATAAATAAAAAGTATATGGCTATCTACGTGTTTCAAACACACGCACACACACACATTCTACCAATAATGCTCTTGTAGATTTGGTCAGCGCAATTGAAATCCTAGACCAGACTCTCACTCCGATATTGGGGCTTATGTGAGTGAGAGACATATGTCTTCTCTCCCAGCCAATAAGTCTGGACTCTCCACACGGACCAAGAGAGCAAACAGAGAGAGATGGCCAGGCAGACTGTGGTCTTAGTGCGTGTCTATCAGATTCACCAGACACACCATGAAGGCTTAACTCAACTTTTGTCCTCTGAGACACCAGAGTAAATGTACGAGTGGATTTCACTCACTACAGTTTAAACAAGGCTAGGCGCTGCTGTGTGTGTGTGTGTGTGTGTGTGTGTGTTCAGTGAGAATAATGTGGGGAAAAAGAAATATAATAACTTAATGTATTCAATACTTCTTTGGGTGTAAAGACAGCTCGTCTTCTTGATAAAGTGCTCTTGGACAGTGCTAAAAGAAATAAATTGTTACAGTGCCTTTAGGTTATAGCAGTTGGTCACTGTCATCCCTTCTTCCATATAAACACGCATTAGACTTTCATGTATTCATGTTGGACTGAGCAAGCCAGAAAGTTCCAGAACGTCAAGCTGTCTCCGGAGTGGAGTGGACAGTGGTGAAAGGGGCGTTGGAGCGATGAGGGAGGAGGTGTGTGTGTGTGTGTGTGTGTGTGTGTGTGTGTGTGTGTGTGTGTGTGTGTGTAGTGGTGGTGGGGTTGCTGGATGTTTGGGGACTGTGAAACTTCAGAGACAGCGATTTCCGAGCGCTAGTGCTGTCGAGACGGTCTGATGACAGACACAGGGAGAGCAGGGGAAGATGGCGTTTGGGAGTGACAGCGTGGCAGACAGCAGGGAGTCCAACACATACCCAACCTCCACACCCCCTCCACACACACACACACACACACACACACACACACACACTCTTCACAGATTTATAACTGTACACCAAAAATAAGAATCACTCAAGACCGGGTGCAGATGGAAAATAGAGGAGGCTGTGAGGGGGGTGACAAGACACAGGATGGGAGTGTGTGTGTGTGTGTGTGTGTGTGTGTGTGTGTGTGTGTGTGTGTGTGTGTGTGTGTGTGTGTGTGTGTGAGAGAGAGAGTGGTGGGCGAAGGGGTGGGAAGAGAGATGGGAGTCTGATGCGTCACACTGTTGGGTGTTTACAAAAAGCATTACTACTGAATCCATAATAATAATAACTTAATGCACGCATGTTAGGTCACACAAACACAATTCAGTGTTGGCTAACCATTTTTTAATGTTGCGTGTGCTTTTTCATCTGTGTGTCATAAGGCTTCAGAATAAATATTTATCTCCTGCGGTGTGCGTGATTTTCTACTACCAAAAAAGAACCTAAAGTAAAATGAGTAAAATTAAAGCAAAATGCCTGACCCTCTGTAACATACAGCACTGCAGATCCTGAAACATAAAAATGCACTTTTTTGGAGCATGTTCACTTAACAATTTAGACTTCCTTCACCTATTTTTTGGAATTTTGCAATTTATTTGCAAAGTAGATTCAGCCAAACAGCAAAACCCTCTGCCCAATGGTCTGAGAATCATTATCAATGACATGAATAAAATCATTATCTTTTTAGAGTCCCCCCCCCCCCCCTCACAGAGCAGAGCCAACAGGGCTGCATGACTACAGGGAGAGGCAGGAAAAACATGCATTTGGAGGATATGAAGGGACAGGGAAGGCAGCCACGACAGAGTATGATGGATACTTCTGAATGTAGCAAAAGAGAGAAAGAAAAAGAAAGAGAGAAAAGGAAGGAGAGAGAGAGAGAGAGAGAGAGAGAGAGAGAGAGAGAGAGAGAGAGAGAGAGAGAGAGAGAGAGAGAGAGAGAGAGAGAGAGAGAGAGAGAGAGAGAGAGAGAGAGAGAGAGAGAGAGAGAGAGAGAGAGAGAGAGAGAGAGAGAGAGAGAGGTGGGTGGTAAGTGGTACTTTTTAAGCGTCTGTGAGAGAGATGAGACCACAGTGCCCTCTAAAGACTGAAGCAGACGCCTTCACTCTCTTCTCAACACTCATCGCCCCACTTCCTCGGAGCCGGCGGCTTCACCTCGTCGCTCGGAATGCCGAGACTCCCAAGTCTCCAAAGGCCCCCATTAGCGACGGAAGACACAAAAGCCAGTGAATGGGAGGAATGAGGAGAGATTCTGTTCATTCATTCATTCGCCTGTTCACTACATAGGGCTCTGACTGCAGCTTGGCAGTACACATGCCCCATAGGACTGAGGCCTGACCTTGTGACAGCAGGTCAGAATGCAGGTTCTCACACACACACACACACGCGCGCGCGCATCACAGACAGTGAGCGCATACTGTAGTCTGTCTGCAATGGCGTGTCTGCATCACTGTGGTGGCTGGAAGTGCTCCACTGGAGGGGGATCTATAATTCATGGCCACTCTTGCAGACTCTCCCTGTTGCTTTTCCACTACCTGTCACCTGTGTGTGTGTGTGTGTGTGTGTGTGTAAGCACGCACACAAGCAAGCACGCACGCACTGTCTGTTAGTGCGGGGCAGAGGGGGAGACACAGACACACACGTACAGCACCTCTAGCACTGCCAGCAAAAGTAAGTTCTCTCCGGAGAAATAAAGCCCCCTCGTTTTCACCAACAACCCCTTTAAACAGCATTTTTAATGAAACTAGAGGGCGGTTTACATTCCTCTAACCTTCCTAAACCCCTCTGCCATGCTGCACACACACACACACACACACACACACACACACACACACTCCGTTTCATCCTTCAAGGTGCAAGTGAGGCAGGGAGATGGAAATAGATGGATGAAGTGTAGAGCAATGGAGAGAGAGTGAAAGAGGGAGAGGAAATGGAGAGAAGCCTATGAGAGAGAGGTAAGAAGAGAGAAACGAGAGAAAGATGCAAAATGCTTGCTAATGAAGAGCGAACGTTGAGGGGGTGCTTACACCCCACTGAGACAGTCAGGGAGACTTGGGAAGCACTGCCTATGATCAGAGAGAAAGTGAGTTAGCGAGTTAGTGTTTGTGTATGAGTTCGTACGTGTGTGTGTGTGTTTGTACGTGTGTGTGTGTGTGTGTGTGTGTGTGTGTGTGTGTGTGTGTGTGTGTGTGTGTGTGTGTGAGAATCGTGCTCTGGTATGCAACTACAGGAGGCCAACGCTTCAGGACCAACAGCAGGGGATCCTGGGAAGTAAACGGGGATGAGAAAAAATAAATAAATAAATAAAAGGCGTTTTAAAGAGTGTGGTGTTGGGAGCGCTGTGGTGACAGAGGGATGATGTGTGGAGGAAGGGGAAGAGGGAAATGAAGTCAAATGGGACTCTGGATAGATGGTAAGAAGAAAGCAACTCAATGGATGCTTGCAGGAGAGCATCTCGCTCAAGTTTGTGTTTGTGTGCGTGTGTATCGGTGTGTGTATGCATAAGGGTGTGGAAGAGTGGGAGTGTGTACGTGCCTGGGTGTGTGCGCGGGTGTGTGTCTGTGCCTCTATACATAAGGGTGTGGAAGTGTGTGTGTATCTGTGCCTCTATATATAGAAGAGGGTGTGTGTGTGTGTGTGTGTGTGTGTGTACGCACATGTATGTGTGCCCCCTGATGAGCAGCCCTGTTCTCTGTGTGAAACACACATGAGAAAGCCCACAGAACTCTGAGTGTGCATGTATGCGTGCACACAGACACACACACACACACACACACACACACACACACACAGATAATGGCATGCAGAGAGCACCTCACACACAGTGTGCTACCTGCAGTAACAGCATGACGGCAATTAACCACAAGAATCACTTCACTGCTGTGAAGGAGAGAAAAGGGCACAATATGACCCAAGAAGCTGTGTGTGTGTGTGTGTGTGTGTGTGTGTGTGTGTGTGTGTGTGTCTCTGTGTGTGTGTGTGTGTGTGTGTGTGTGTGTGTGTGTGTGTGTCTGTGTTGTCTGTGTGTGTGTCTGTGTGTGTGTGTGTGTGTGTGTCTGTCTGTGTGTGTGTGTGTGTGTGTGTGTGTGTGTGTGTGTGTGTGTGTGAGAGAGAGTGTAGTGAATGAATGAATGAATGAATGAATGAATGAATGAATGAGTGTCTTTCTGAGGAGGTGCTATGATGGGAGAAATGAATAAAACCGTAAGCTCGTCAGTGGGAAAACAACTTGCCCCCCCCCCCCCCACCCCTCTCAAAAAAATCTTTTGATTTCTCTTTTGAATATTTTCTGTATCCTTGTGATTGAGTTTTAGTCCTGTCCTTTCATCCTTGCCGTCATCGCCCCACCTTTGCTCACCTGCTTGGATGACGAGCTTGGCACACTCGTTGCAAGGGAACAGAGCCACGTACATGGTGCAGCCCTTCACATCTGCCGAGTTCTTGTTCATGATGGCATTCAGCTCCGCATGGCACACTGTAGCCCAAAGATGAGAAGGAACAGTCGTTAGAGAAGGCAACACACACACACACACACACACACACACACACACACACACACACACACACACACACACAGACACACACACACACACACACACACACACACACATCACTGAATTATGTGTTTGAAAGGCAGCTTTGCAATTTCAGTAAATAAACTAAATTCCATCAACTTTGTGCCTTGAAACTTTCGAGCCCACACTCGCACACACACAAACACACACACACACCACACGCACGTAAGCACACACACACACACGTACGTAAGCGCACACACACACACAGCTTTTTCCTGCCATAGCAGAGCCGAAGCAGGTAGAGCGTCAGGCAGTTGTTGTGAACAGATGTCGACTCCTCACCACATCAGCCACTGCTGCCCGCCTAATCAGTCAGCTCACACGTTAATTACGCTAAATGAATTAGCTCATCAGAGATGGCAGTGCAACCACGTGCGTGCTCTTGCTACCGCACCCCCATGCCCACCGCTCCTGGCTCCCACATCTCTCTTTGGCACACAGAAACTGAGCACAAGATATTTGGGTGTCTGTGTGTGTGTGTGGGGGGGGGGGGTGTACCTGACAGAGACGAACATGAAAGTGAAGAGGAATGGAGAGAGATTGGTCTGACTGACAAGTGTGACTGGATATACATGTTGCCCACAGTGGTTAAAGTGAGGGAGCAAGTCAGTCAGTCAGTCACACACATACACACACACACACACACACACACACACACACACACACACACACACCCTACCAGTGACGCATACTAATAACATTCATTAGCCAAAAAGCAGGCGCTTAGCAATGGCGTCTCATGTTGCGATGCCTCGCTCTAACAAATGAGCACGCCGCTAATTTCCCTCTGCAGGCTAATGCTTCTCGCAAAGTTCATCTCAAGTTGAAAAAGTAACAAGTGCCATTTGCCACACAGGCAGTGCACGGTGCAAAAGTCTTCTCCGAGCCAAGTCTAAAAGGATTGATATGCTTATTCTCAGGTCTATCAGGAATGCATCTCAGCAACAGCTATGGCTCGGGTAGTCGGTGATTCACCAAACATACATATTTATTATGGCTCATTAAGCGGCGATTTCCCCCTGCCTCTTTTACAGGTGATACGATGGACCGCTTTGTCAGAAAGCGTAATCCAGTCTTTCCGTGAGAGCACTTGAGGTAACAATGCGGGCTAACTAGGTTACCACTGCTGCTACGCGTAATTGTGTATTAGCCCCTATTATTCTGTGAGAAGAGGAGAAGCTTGCAGCCACTCAGAATATTTGGAGGGGGGGGTTTTGGGGTCCTGATCATAGCCCCCCCTTTCCTGAGCAACTCGCTTCGCCTCGCTTCTTGCCATATGGGGCTCCGGTATCGATAGCAGCGCTCATCTGCACACCGCTGCTGTTGCGGGGTTAGCGAGAGTCTAGGGCGGATCATTAGAGCCAAGCCAGAGATGCCCCATTTGTCCCCTTGTTATGGTTTTCCCCAATGGGGGAGTGACAAGGACAGGCAAGCAACCCCTGCCAGTGACAGATACTAAGTATACCATTATGCCTTTAATGAGAGAAGAGACGGGGGTACACAACACAGGACGACTGGGTTGGGGAGCAAAAGCGATGGAAGGAGTGAGAGAGGAAGAGAGAGAGAGGGAGAGATAGAAAAGGGAGGGAGAAAAGAGGGGTTTGCAGGATAAGACTTTGTACTGTCTCCACTAACAGCGTGAGAGGAATTTTCAGCTTGGCGGAAAAACTGCCGGCAAAACACAACATGGGAAATTTATTCCATCTGTGAAAACATTAACTCCTCGTTTGAAAGGGGAAAAAATGGGGAAGGCGGGAGGAGGGAGGAGGCCAGAAAAAAAAAGAAAAAGAGGAAAGGAGAGATTGAGAGGGAGAGAGAGCAAATGGACGAATCTTAAGTTTTCCTCAACACTAAATCCCAAATTAGTCTGCAGGGGGAAGAATGAGCTTCCCCTCCCTTCAGCGCTAAAGACTTTTCCCCATGTGATGAGAAGTGGAGACTAGCTGTGCCTGAAACAAAGCCTTGTCCATCGCCCCACTGATCGACAGCAATCTGCCAACAGTACTTCTGCTTTTTACCTCTTTCTTTTGGAAGTGGAAGTGGGGGTTGGAAGCCTGTGTGTTGCTAAACAACATAATCATACTTTCCTTTCGAAATAGATAAATAAATAGGTAAAGAACACACACACACACACACACACACACACACACACACACACACACACACACACACACACACAAACCCATCAACTGGACTTCGATTTTCCTCTTTCTTACACAAATAAAAAGGGGTGGAGGAGAAAAATGAATAACTCTTCCCTTCCAGACTCCAGCGATTAATTTTCCACCAGCCATCAATCCAGCATGATTAATAAAAGCTGCAACAAAACGAAAAACAGAGTGGGGTTGTGCGTGGGGTGGGGGTGGGGGGTGTGTGCGTTCGGGGTGTTGGTGGCGGCATGCAATTGGAACGCGGCGCGTCCACCTGCGGCCAATTACATGCGCACGAGCGGCATGGCTGCATGGAATCTGCACGGCTGTTCTTCATGCAGAGCCTCACCAAGCCAAGGCCACAGCTATGCACTTCTGCCAACAGGAGCTTGGCTGTGTGTGTGTGTGTGTGTGTGTGTGTGTGTGTGTGTGTGTGTGTGTGTGTGTGTGTGTGTGTGTGCCATCTCAATTCCTGCTGAAAGGTCAGGAGTCAACATTCCACCTACATATCTCAGTACATGACAACAAATTAGAGAGAAAGGCTTCAAGGAAATGAGGAAATACATTTAGTTTGATACAGTATCAGTGTTCTGAGTTCAATATGAGTGTGCCCTTCCTATCAGGGCAGGATCTACAGCAAACAAGATGTATGAAATGCAAGATGTGTAACTGCTACTGGTGGTGAAATCTGTATCATCTGCACGACATGTACTGTAGCTCTTGTCTGCATTAGCATACTTTGCGCTAACGACCGTAGGTCATCAAATTAAAATGGACCACTTTAAATTATTATTATAAATTATTTTGTATCATCATTCTGCTACGCAGGCTGTTTGTAATTC
>JAODXP020000004.1:3074853-3104853 GCA_027497455.2 Sardinella longiceps
TCTTATTGAACATATGTGTTGTATACATTTGTCACGAAAAAGTTGATGAAAATGGTGTTGCTACCCACCGTAGGGATATTTCGTGTCCAGTCGGTCGGACGCAACGCGGGCCCAGGGCAGGAGGTCATCATTGCAGCCGTTTGGCATCCCGTTGTAGCCGATGCCCACAATCTTATTCTCTGGGTTCACAATGCAGGCCCCAACCTTGGACAGAGAAAGAGAGAGAGAGGAGAGAAAGAGAGAGCGAGAGAGAGAGAGAGGAGAGAGAACGTCAACATGTCAGTTGAGCTCCAAAAGGGAAAGGGATATTTCCGCACAATAAAGCCAGTGGACACAAAGACAGCTGGGACTGTGAACTGAAGAATGCTATTCAACATTCTGCCTCTGACTTCCCAAGCTCACCACGGCTCCACCAAAGCCAGTGAGACCTCAGGCTTTCACTATGACAGGAAGGCAGACACTCAAGAGCAGTGGAGGAATGAAGGGGCAGGAGGTTTGGGGGAGGTGGTGTGTGGGGTGGCGGTAGTTGGCAGATCATCTGCCATCTTAAGAACCATTGTGGATGACCCATCGGCTTCCTTGGCGTGGGCCATCCAAAATTAAATGAATGGATGTGACGGGGGACAACGCTGAGCTGAAGGCAGCCCACTTCCCAGCCAACAAAAGCCAGCACTTGATTGGAGTGCTTTGAAACATTTCTTCCTCCCCACAATGCACAAATTTGCATTAAGAGTTTCAACAGGATATAAATGGAGCGCAGCAGTCAACTGAAAGTTTTGAATCGAGAGAAAGAGAGTGTGTGTGTGTGTGTGTGTGTGTGTTGGTAGGGGGGCAAGTTATTCAGGTTAGCCGATTTTGGGTGTGCACAGAGGCAGAAGACAATTCCAGCTGGGAGCAACTTCTAAGGGATGCCAATTAGAGGAAGCCAAATGGCGTTAAGAAGCCACCAAAATACACGGTGTGTCTGAAATCAAACGCAAAACGCCACTGATGTGGAATTGGCATGCCATGCAGGCGTCACGCCAAGGAGGAGATCCGATAATGCCTCCTCACCTCATCTACGGTACATAACCACCATTAAAAAAAATAAAATCCGCAGAGAAGATGGGGAAAGATAAAAGTGAAAAAAGAAAACCCAACACATGACCGTGTAATGATTTAACTTAACATCCAGCTTACAAACCAACTGTGTGTGTGTGTGTGTGTGTGTGTGTGTGTGTGTGTGTGCGCGTACATGCGGACACATACAGGCTCTGTGTCAGTCATGTACAAGATTAAAAATTTTGGCGTAAAAAATCTCACGCTTGGCCTTGGCGTGTGTCTAGTTCTCCAGCACCACCACTGTCGTACAACATCAAATAGCGGAGGAGTACGCCGCTCCTCGTGGGGTGCTCCCTTTGATCTGGGCAGTATCAGAGCAGCGTGCCCGCAGCGCTGTGCCGCGCCATGCCGTGCCGCTCCACCCCTGGCTATCTCTGCCCAGCACCAAGCCCTCCACCACCCCAGCTCCTGACCAGCAGGATGTATGGCTGACTGGCATACGCGCCGCACCGCTGTGCCCACGTCTCCACGCAAGCCAAGGCCAAGAGAAGACAAGAGCGAGTGGCACGGCCAAGAAACCGTTCAGTACGGACAGAAGCATACCAGCTTAATGTGCAACACGCACACACTACACACACGCACAAACGCGCGCGCATACACACACACACACACACACACACACACACACACAGGGGGATCAAAAAGCCCTTCTCATAAAAGGCCCAGTGTGTTCTTGTGAGGAGAGTGAATCACTGTTGGTAGTTAACTTTCAGTGGTTCCCAGCACCCCTTACAGAGATGAGTATTTACTCAGACACAGAAGAGACATGGGGGGAGAGAGAGACATAAAGCACGGAGGGAGGGAGGGAGAGAGAGAGAGAGAGAGTGCCTATTTCTTTCTAGTTTTGAGCAGGCTGGATTTCAAAGGAAAAACCCTCACTATGTTGTTTTCTCTGCTCGTCTCTTAACTACCTCATTATCTAGGCCTACATACAATGAAAATACTGCGTATGGTGTACCCAAACAAACACACACACACACACAAACATTCTACCCTAACAAAGATAGCCACACAGATTTAAAAAAAAAAAAATAAAAAAATAAATAAAACACTTCTCCTTGATCCTTTCCACCTTTTCCTTGCTGTTTCTTTCCTCTCTTTCTGTGTCTTTTTCACTCTCTCCATCCTGGCCTGATGTTCGCCCCCAACTCCCTGCAGCAGGTGTGGTTTGTGAGCTCCGGCAGAGGTGCATGCTGGGCGGGTTGCGAGGGGTTAGTGGGACACAGGAAGCCCTGCTGAGCTCCCCTGCAGTAGGCTGGCCCCTGACTCCCCCACAGGGACATGCTGCTGGGTGTTGGGGGTGGTGGAGCAAAACCACAGGCCTACACACCTTCACATACAGTACACATGCACTGCAGCACATATTGTATGTTGATGGGGGGGGGGGATAATGTGCATTTCACGGTGATTTCTAAAATTCGCACTACATACATATATGGATTTACTGGGACACCAGACAGGACTGCGGTTTTCTATTTCTAGAGCTCTGCCTACAGTCCACGAAATTTTACAAAAAAATAAATTCATAAATTGGTGGGAATGTATTTGCAAACCAAAGAGTAGGAACCAGGGATGTTCATTTTTGTGTGTTACGTTAACTGACGGCAATAAATGCGCTTATATGCACTTTCAGTTTCATTTTCACCTACCCGAAACCCCCGATCCATCTAATCATCGAGTGACTATGAGGCTGGTAAATTAACCATAAAAACATTGCCTGGTGTCCCTTTAATTCAACATCTTCCATCTTGCTGGAAGAACGAGGTTATGTAAACCTTATACTGAGAGGGCTGTGGCTACAGAATAATCATCTATAAATTACAGCTGCAGAACGTCACCCTGTCGGTAGATTGTGACAACCGCAGAGATCTGTTGTGTTTTTAAGTGCATTTAAAACCAGGGAACGCAACAACTAACAAAAATAAGCTTGAAAAACCATCGATGCACTCAGAAGTTTGCTTCTTGTCTGCAGTTCCCAACTCCATAAAGTCTCGTCACAAAGTTACAGGACCATGAGCGTCAAGTAAAGAAACTTTCCCTTCAAGAATCGATTTCTAAGCCAATCATACCTGACAGCCAATGAAGAGGGCCAGGGCCGTAAGGATACAAACAACCACAGTTGAAACAGGCACAACCATCCCACAACACCTCAAAGCCTCTCTTTCACAGACCCAGAAAAGACCCAGGATTGGGCCCAGCAGAAGCTGTTCAAAGGCCCACCAAAGAACGCCTGGGTGCCAGGGTCTCCGCCCCAAACTCCTGGTCGGCCGTGGGCCGAGATGAGCCTGGCAGGCCGGTGAATTTTTCATGACGAAACCCCTGCCTGCAACAGGCTTCATGCTGAGAGGTGCAGGGAAAGAGACAGGGTGGGGGTGCAGGTGGGGGTGCAAGAGCTAGGCAAGGGCTGGGTTTTTTTTTTTTGCATCAGCTCCCAGCTGGAGGTAGAAGTGGAAGAGACAGAGGCAGACAGACATGCAGACACACACACACACACACACACACACACACGCACGCAGATTGAGATGGAGAGAGATAGAAAGAGAGACAGACATCCAAAGATAAACCGACAGAAGATAAGCAGGAACAAAGACTGCTGGAAACAGAACTATGACGTGTATGGGGAGGGGAGGGGCATCAAAAAGGAGCGAGCAGAAGCAAAGCTTTAGGCAAATGGATTGGAGCAGAGCAAGATCCTGAGCAGTTGGACTTGGAGGTTAGTTAGCTACCTGAGAGCTGGGGTCCTTGCTCCTCTGCGCAGAGAGGAATGCCACGGCCATGAAGTACTCAGGCCACTCCAGGTAGTCGTCCCTCTTGCCAACCGGTGCATCGCTTCGGGCCCTACAAAAGAGGAGAGAGAAAACACACACACACACACACACACACACACACACACACACACACACACACACACACACAGATGACCATGAGACTGAGGGTCGAGGCATGTGCAGGGACAAAAGGGTTCAACAAAATTGTGTTGAGAATGCAGTGAAAACAACAGAGGAGGAGATGCAGTAGTGGCTTTCACAGAGACAGGGAAAAATGGAAATGCTGTTATGCTGGAGAGAGCAGGGACACGGCCGGATAAAGCAAAGAATAGGTGAGAGCAGGACAAAAAGGCAACTCAGCCTCCGGGTTAAGAGGAGGCTTTTGAAAACCCAGCACACTCTCGTCTTAGCTGGAGGGAGGGCGAGGCCCACTTTCTTGCCTCGCGCTAAAAGGAGTCCCGTTGCTGATTGCGAGGAAGCAAACACTTCACCCTGCTCTGATTCTGCCTACCACCTGAGCCACTTCTTAAGGGAAGAAAAGGCGAGTTTTGGCAACGGAGATCAGACTGTTCATGGTAATTACAGACTGAACCCGCGCGTACATGCAAGCGTGTGTGTGTGTGTGAGAGAGAGCACTGCAGTGCATGTGGCCTCGGCAGTGCATCCGTTTTTTTGGGGTTTTTTTGAAGAGGGATCATTATTTAGAGCGTCACCATGGAGTTTTGGGCCTTCATCCATCATTAGCGAGGTGACTGGCTCTGACACAGGACATGAATTTTGCAATGCCCCGCCGACTCCTTGCTTCTCATGGCAGGTCCCGAGCTGGAGTAGCCGATTAAAGGCTAGCCACCTGTGACTAAAGAAAGCCTAGTCAGTCTGACGTCTCTGCCAGGTCCGCTCGTATGCCATAACCCCCCCTACCACCTAAAACGAACGAGGCGGACATGCGGCTGTTTCATCCCTCTCCGCCCTGGAGACTGCAAGGGAAGAGAAATCAAAAGCACGAAGTGGGAGTGCGGGCCTCGTTAGAGCTTTGAAAACTCCACTGCTAGTCCGTCATGCCTGGGCCTTGGGTGTGTTGAAGCGGGCTAATGGCATCACTTTGCTGCTTTAAACAGCAGCACAGCCTTTACAAAAACAAAAGGCCACAGCTTCAAATAAGCGCTACGAGGTGCCTGGGTCCACTGAGGCAAGGCAACGCAAAATGATTTGTGAAGAAATAGAGAAACCTTTGGATAGGGTCATAAGTTTGTATCTCCGACATCAAGGACAAAAGGCCGACGGCAACAGTGCATCAAATGCTGGTTATGGAATACAGTATATGTAACATAAAATACTGCAAATAATATTTAGCGCTTTATTCATGCATGCCAACTACAGAAACACTGCGTTTTAATGTCAACAACTGGATGCTACAACGAGGTTCTGAACAGTTTTCTCTTGATGCGCTTTGTCTGGTAACGCTGGCCTTAAGTGCCTCTATTGACAATAAAAATGCCGACAATAACTATAGATTTTCAAATAGGCCTACCAAGTAACTAATTGGATGATGTGCTAATAAGAACAATGATTCTCTCATTCCCAAGGCAACTACTACGTTCCTCTTTACATTACTGAAGACTTCTTCATTAGAGTTCAACACTCTGTTCTGGGGCATAAGTGGGCTGACTCACTCCAGCTCACAGGGTGGACTCTACTGTCTGGTAGTCTCGCCATGGATGGGATGGAAACCCTTTTGCCCAGCGTCCCTTTCAGGCCACTGTCCCTGGCACCATCTGGCACTGGAGCCCTGCACGGCCCATTATGTCTCATCATGCCCACAGAAGCCTCTTAATGAGATGCGGGTGGGCGCATTAGTCCCTGGGCTTCCATTGGTCCAGACTGAGATGGGTCTTGATTGCTAAAAAGTGGCAGCGCAGCTGGGAGGGATGAAAGCTGGGATAATGTGGCTCGGCAACTCCAGGGATTTCACTTGAGGAATAGTCCGCCGCATTGCTACAGTGAGCCGTGCAAATTATCGTTTTTGCCAGCAGTCCGCCTGGAGCTTCAATATACATCTCTTTCTTTGTCCTTTTTTTTTTGGCAGAGAGCCTCAGTTGCAGAGGAAGAAAATTACGAGCTGGTGATTAAAAACACATACTCACAAGCAAGCCTCACAGGTGTGCTGGGCTCACTTGAGAATTGCACAGGTGGACATTTCGCCAAGCAGAAAAGAGCAGCAAGCATGAAAAAAGCAATGCTGGTGTGCCAAAATCTGAAATGGTCATGTGGACATATTCAGTGCTGTCTGAAAGCTTAAGATTTAGTACACGTGAACAGCATGCAAACATCTACATTTACGACGGCCTCACTAACAGAAATAACCGTGTCTGTAAAACTGTGTGACACATTCTACTTCTGAGTGTGTGTGTGTGTGTGTGTGTGTGTGTGTGTGTGTGTGTGTGTGTGTGTGTGTCACATTTCAAATGGCAAGCGTTCTCAAAACAGAGATTGGGCACCTCATTATTCAAATCTCGCTGTACTCACCGACTCAGTCAGGAGAGGTTTTGAGTGTCACTTAATTTCAGGCTCTCGAGCACAAATGTAATAATAACCAGACCATTTCCATTGCCATATTCCCTCACAATGAGACACACACACAGGCTGAACATACAAGAGGAGTTGGATAGGCACTAAATGGAGACAGACAGGGGCTAAAGGTTCCTCTTGGCAAGGCACAAAGAGGTTAAAGCTGCACTCTTGAGTGGCACCCTGAGGTGATGTAGGCGCCTATTCAAACCAGCGTGGGTGGTGAAGAGGAGGCCAAGGGTGGCACTGTTTACACCTCCTCTCTGCCACCAAGGGCCTTTCAGCTGTGGTGTAAGTAGGCAAATGGAGAGGGAGAGCAGAGATAGAGCTCCCTCCAGGCTGATATTTTTTGTGTGCTGTCTGTTTCCTCATTACCCTTTACCCCTCTTAAAATGCGCCACTCACACCTGAAGAGGTGGTTAACACAATTATAACGGATCCAAAAAAAAGGGCATCCCTGAAAGACGACGGACACCAGCCCATATTGGAAGTTGGATGTTCGAACATATTCTAGAGAGTAACGTTACCCATCAATCATTGGTAGGCAGAACAGGGTCTGGCGCGGTTACCAATAATCCTGGGAAGAGTTAACCAGGTTGAAAGCTTTCAGGTTTTATGGTTAAGGCGGTTAGCAGATTATTCCTTATTTACAGATGTTAATTAGTCTAACGTTAGGTCTATGGTTCATAAAAATGACATTTTCTAAAAGCCAATCTCTAACGCAATTTGCTGTTAAACCATGTCGATGGCACTCACAAACCTCACCGAAACAGAGGGAGGCCGATTGGGAGTGATCAGCGAAGGGGGAATCGGTCTTATACCGCTCTGCCCCGGCCTATTCAGTAATACCGGTGTAATACAGTTTAATAGTTCTTTGCCCTGTTTATTTTGTCAAAATTAGCTCTCGGAGGAAAAAAGGTTGGAGAACCCTTAACATTACGTTAGTCCCACTTCAATGGGCATGGCCTTTACAAACATTAGCGTATCCTTTTTATCTTAAAATATTTTAAAACAATCATAAGCTACACGAGATTTACCCGTTTATGGCTGTTGGCTCTCCATTAGTGTCTTCGCTCATTGTCGGTTGTAAACACGGTCGATAAGCGTCCAGCCAAGATCAGTGTGGTCAGTGTGTAAAAACTTCCGCGTATATTTCGCGGGATGAATTTTCGCGGGAGTAGGCTACGAACACGTCATTGGCCGTAAAGATTCCACCGATGCAACCAGCCCAACAACAAAAAAAAAATTAAAAAGGCAACCAACCCGACCTATGCAATCCGTAAACACGTCCAAAAAATAATTCTGCTCTTTCTCTTTTGTAAAGGTAGATTACTATAATCGAACTGCCACTTTCATTAGTCCATGAAGCAGATGAACTGATGTTTGTATTTTGCCATACATTTTGAATTGCACGGAACGGACTACAGCAAACATTAGCATTGCGAAGCATTTCATAACAAAATGAATGTTGCAAGTAATATAAAAATTTTGATGTGAAATAAATAAATAAATATTAGATTGCAAACTGCAATACTCTCTTTATCCACCACGTGGCAGTGAAGTGGTATGTCGAAGTCCATCATTCTGATAGATGACACGACTTCTGTCTCCAAATAGGGGTTTGCATTATCTCAGTGGAATTAAGGGGCTTTTTAAACACTAATACTGTCATTCGTGGAGCTGAAACAGGTAGTGCATCCCAAAAAGTTAACCTCCAATTTCATAATCAACATGGCCAAAGCCTAAAAAAGGTTTCAATGGTAGGCTGAGTGTGTGAGTGTGTATGATTGAGTGGAGTCCAAGGACTGTTTCAAAGTTAAATGCAACCAAAAGGATGTTGAATATCCCTGTACAGCCTTTATACTATAGCCTGTAGCCTAGTCTATAGCCAGATGGGATCTATGCTTCGGCCTTGGTGCACTCTTTAGGCCTACTCTTTATAGCTTATTGCAACATGACATCTTTGATTTGCAAAGGCCTCTAGACACACAATATAGGCTACAGCAGTTCAGCCTTGATATTGACATGTAACCTTTAGCTATAGACTAACAGTCTTAACATACAGTAGACTATTATTTAGTCAGGTCAGATAGCCTATTGAAAAGTGTGATGTGTGTGAAGGCAAGAGTGATCTCTGATAGAAAACAGCACAAACCAAAAGACATGAGATACAAAATTTAATCAAGCCACTGTCAGCTGAACCTTGGAACTTTGCCTATAGAGTCTCATATATGCACCTTCACTTAAAGGTAGGGTCCATGATGTATATTATCTGTGGTCTATGCACCTTCACTTAAAGTAGGGTCCATGATGTTTTCCTGGAGCACTTTTTACTGCTTTGCTTAAAATCCACCGCACCCCGATCGATAAACACAAATTTTTTATTAAAAAAAAATAGTCACATGAAACAAACAGAGAAACAGACGGGGAAAATGGCATTTGCCAAATGCCAATCATTTTGAGCGTTGAAATGAATGAATGACAATATGTCTATCAAACTCAACTGTCATTTGACCCTCCCTCCTTCTCCCGCTGCACCAGACCAGGGATAGGGAACCTATGGAAACCTCGTGAGCCAGATGTGGATCTTTTGATGGTTGCATCTGGCTCGCAGACAAATCTTTAATAAAAAGAATGATAATGTTAAAAATATAAAACATTCTCTTGTGGGCCTATTTCAATCAATCAATCTATCTATTTCAGTCCATGGTGACCATTCACAGGTGAGGAGTAGGCCTATGCCAAAACACTCATGCTTGATGTTGCCAATGAACTTTTGATGACTTTTTGAATAAAGACAACATGCCTTTGTATTGTATGGCTTTCATGGAATTAAATTTTAAATTATGTGGCGTTCATGGCTCTCTCAGCCAAAAAGGTTCCTGTCCCCTGCCACAGGTAGTGCTCGTCCTGTAAGCCTACTCTGGAGGCAGGACTTTGAGGAAGTGTGTATATTCAAATTTAGCCTGTGCAAACGTTGCTCTAGGATCTTTAACTTTAAAAATCCCCACAACACCTCTGCATAGCTACTGCCCATTTTCTTGTCGTTCAAGATGATTCATGATTTATGAATCGAAATTGCATTCCCATGTGATTATGGGAAACATTTGATTTTGGCCTACCCGTGATTATGATTTGTGACGATTTTAACTGAAAAGGGAAACTGATATGGGTGACTGCCTGCCTATTCATCAATTCGAAAATGTCCAAAAAATGTAACAGTTTTTATTTAAATATTTTGGTATATTTTGTTTAGGCAGAAGATGGATCACACTCATATGCTTTGGGTATATCTCATATGTTCATATGTTTTGGGTATATCTTTTTATATAGGGTATATTTTGTTTTCCCATGTCTTTAGTTGTTCATGGTGTTTTATGTTTTATACATTGGAAATGAATGTTTTTGGTCATTTCCACCATACTATTAAAACCCAATTCAGACTGTGGTGGAAATGACATTTTGCCACTTTTCCTCAAATTTCTCAGGCCTTATTGGCCAGCAAGTGTTGAAGCTGGGATTTTCTGTTGACTGGCTTGTGCCTTTGCCTCAACCTGTGATTGCTGTCAGTGTGATTGCAGGTTTGAGCCCTGGACTGGAGGATGACCTGTTACAAATGCATAGGTCTATTTCATGCTTAATTTGACATTACTTCATTATTAACTTATTACTTTTGCATGCAATTGCTCTATAAAAAAATGCAAAAGGTGCCAATGCAGTTTGTTATAAATTTGCAAAACAAAACAAAATTGGAAGTAACCTAATGTGTAGAATCTATGATTAATGTGATTGATTTGGCCGGACAAGTCAGAGTGTGCCCCTTACTATGCTGGTAAGTGACTATGGCAATGGTAGGCTATTTCAAGAATATGATAATGATGTGAAACAATCTATGGACAACAATTTGTTGAAAAGTTGAAAGCATGCTTTAAAATTACACACATTGTGAATTAAATTGCGATTCACATTTTTAAGAAAGCTTCATGAGTAATTGGAGTTTAAACTCATTAATTATGGTCAAACTACTATCTCGTGAGGTAGGCTAGTATATGACTCAAGTGACCTTAGAGTATTCCATCTGAAGCTAGTTTTAAAAATATCCCCTTTCACAATGAGATGACAACCCTCAATGAGACAACAAGCAAGCCGTTCCGCAGGAAAGACACCATTTTACTGGCCCCCTGCAACCATTCATCAAAGATGACAGTAGAACGGAGGAAAGTAGTACTTCTTCGTTTCTAAATTCAACTCCAGCTTGTTCAGCAGATCCAAAACAAAGGTGTGAGGTGTCCGTCAACCACCAAATTGAGTTGGAAGTCAAAAGAAAGTTGACGTTTACTGGAGATGTGTGAATGATTTATTTCATCTGACTCTGTCAGCAAAATACACCTTCTCTGTGTGTGTGTCTGTGTGTGTGTAGAGAGAGAGAGAGAGAGAGAGAGAGAGAGAGAGAGAGAGAGAGAGAGACTCAGTTACATGTTAAAGCTTCCCATATACGCATTCACTGTATCTCTTCTCTCATGAGAAACTCTCATAAGACTTTACAGATCTAGCCAGTAGCCCTCTCTTTTGGTGTATTTGATCCATACCTATAGGTAGGCCCACCTGGGGCAAAGTTTGTTAGTCCACCAAGGATGTTACGTTTTTGCAGGTGTTGGCTTGTTTGTCTGCCTGTCTTTCAGCGACTTAAATAGTTGATGAAATGATTTTGATCTTTTCAGACAATGCGTATTAGGCTACAACAAGGAACAGCAGGGACAAGGAGGAGCTGGTGAAATTGTGGTGGTGATCCGGAACATCTGGAATCAACCTAAGGAAAAAAGTATAAGCAAGAATGTTATGGTATTATATTATGGAAGTAGGCTATTATACATGGAATCTATCATTTACTTATGGCCAATTGAGAAGACTGAGGCCAACTTACTTAGCGCCCCTTGAAACCTTTATTGTAGCATTGTGCTATTTATAGTGCAATGCATGGTAATTTCAAGATTTCAGTCAGTAGACCGAAAGGACCCAAGCTAAACAGGGGCGCTGCTAGAAATTTTGGGTCCTATGACAAAAAATAATTTTGGGCCCCTACAATTTTTAATATTATTATTTAATATTTTATATTAATTAATTAATAATTAATATTTTATATTAATTATTTTTCTGGGCCCCCCTGTTAGTGCCAGGCCCTAGAACAGGGGTCGGCAACCCTAGGCAATTTCCAGTGGCACGCGGACATTGCACTACCCTAATAATTTAATACATTAAAAATGTTCAGACATATGATGAAATGTCATTGACCTTAAAAAATGACTACGCAGCAATAGCGCCCCCTCCCCATATTTATTTTTCACACGAGTGCCCCCTTTATGCATTGCTTAGATGGCAGAGAAGCCGACAGGTCGGGCTTTCCACTCCTCCTAGACCGCAGAATATTGTTCGTTTCTCAGAAGGATTGTGCTGTGTGCACTTTGTGTTTTGAAAGTGTTGTGTGTCGAACATACAATGTTAGACGTCATTACGAGACAAAGCGCGAAAAGATCAGGCAGATAGGAACGATACGATATTTCAGACACACAAGGGGGTTTAGGCTACTTCCAACATTGACACATATCTGCGAATACATGCGCCAGCGTCAGTCAGAGCGCTTTGGGGACTTTCAGAAGTATAGCGCAATGTTCTCTTTCTTGATCAAGCCAGCTTTGACGGACATTAAATTGATTCAGAGTGGTTGGGCACATATGGAAATGCAGATGATTGAGTTGAAGAGCTCAACATTGTGGATGAGCAAGTTGACAGAGCTACGTGTTCAATTAACTTTCCAAAACACATCGCAGGGTCAATATCCTGCTGGGCGTCTTTACCGAAAAGTTCAACTGTCTTCGCTCTGCGTGAAAAGATACACATGAAGTAATGAAGTAATGTTCTTTGCCCCTCCCGAAGTCATCTGACAGCGGAAGCATGCGTCCAACTTAAAGAGAGCAATTACCAACCGCACATTTAAAGGGAAGATCAGGGATCACATTGACTATTAGGTCAAACATTTATTTTCTAACAAGGCAAGGCAGGCCTATTTCAAATTGGCAGGTTATTGTTAATTAAGTTACTTTATGTGGCCTGTTATGTTTTGTTTTGTTTTTCAATCTGTGTTCTTATTCAGCAGTTCCATTTTCAGTAGGCTCTGTGAATAACATGCTTACTGTCAGATTTTGGATGTTAGGCCTACTTTGTGAATTTGTTGCCTATATGGTTATCTAATGGGAAGAGAGGGAGAGGGAAACATGGGTGTTCTAAATCTTTGAAGTCTGTGAGGATAAAATAGTGCAATTAACATTTGCTAAATGCATTAAATGTCCATATCCATCTAAATCTGTCGCCAGTATTTAATTTCACGTAGTTAACGACACCGACTGGCACACTAACTAATATGAAATTTCTAAATGGCACAGCATGGCAAAAAGGTTGCCGACCCCTGCCCTAGAATCATCCTAACCTTTTCCCCCCTAGTGGCGCCCCTGAAGCTAAAAAGGCTGGAACTTTTTGTCAAAGGTGGACAAGCAGCAAGTTCACCAATTCGTCTGCTGTTTTCATTCCTATTGAAATGACAAAAGAAAGAACAAGAAATGTTTTGTTTGTTTGTTTGTTTTTTTCTTTTTTTAAGCCCAGACTGAACTTTTCTTTCTGATGGGACTAGCCTACTTCATGATAGCCGAGTGTCATCATCTAACTGATGTTTATCTTTATGAATTTAGTAGCCTCCATTTAGGTTTAGCCATCTACTCTTTGGCCTAATTACATAGAGTAAGGTCATTGTAGGGTAAAACATTTAGGGCTAGGCCTATAAATTTATGTAGTTTACCTTCTTACACAATGTTTTATGACATTCATGGTTATAATACTCCTGGCTCTGGCTTTTTTTTTCTGTAAAGATACAAATTAAAAGATTTTGAGTTGATGGGGCTATGCAACAGGTTTTCTGGTAAGTCTTGAAGGGTTAACCCTGTGGAATGTAGCTCTGAGGAATGTGCATGCAAATAGATTTATGCTAATAATATGCTAATGAGCTCCTGGCTGGGAACGGACTCATGTCTGTCCAGACTGTTAGGAACTAAGATGGAGGACAGGGGAGGGCAAAATATGGATCTGGACGCAGTTTTGTAGCTTGCTGGATGTTCTTTTTAATTTTCCGTACCAATGGCGGAACTTTTTGGAGCTGACAATGCCTAGGAAAGGGAATGGACAGTTGCCGTTACCGGACGGCTGGGAACAGGCGACGGATTACGACGGCAAAATATTTTATATCGACCACAATACCAAGCAAACCAGCTGGATTGACCCTAGGGACAGGTAACGTTACTTACACAACACTGTTAGACTTTTGAAAAGTTGTCAAAGACGGCTCTCAGAGTAAAGACAAGAGAAGACAATGTAACAACATTATAAAAGAATGAGGAAATGCTTCCGAAGTTTCTTAACATGGCAACTACACTAACAAATTGCCGACAACGTGCTAAAGACGGCTAACGTTTAGGCAATATTCAGTTGTAGAACGTGCTAATGAAAATCACTTTGCTATAGTTAAAGTGAAATGCAAGGCGTTATTAGATGGTCGGCCGCCACAACCCCAAGAAAGTTTCAAAAAATTATCTGAGCAACAAGAGCACATAGTTAACAGTTGCCTTGGGGCAGTGACTGTAATGGATTTTGCCGTGGAAGTACACAAAAGGGGGATTGTTCCCGTTAGGATTAGCCACGAATCCCACCATGCATGTAGAAGATCTAAAATTCCTCGAAATATGTAGATGGTCAAATATAATATAGCTATATGTATTTCACAATGGAATCAGCAGTATGCAATGAAGTTTCGCAGTGTTAGCAATGTACATTACAGTTAACGGCAGTGCGATTTTGATAGGCGGCCTGACCTCCACTTCAAGCCGTAGCAAGGAACACCGCTAGTTCCAGTCTAACGTTAGCTTTGGTTTGTCACATCTCTGACTGGTACTGCTGAAGTAGCCTATCGGGGCAGATAAGTTGTCAAACAAAGTTCAAGAACTTACAAAACTATGTAGAGGGGACGTTACCCAGTAATACGATGGCAACAAACTGTTGAGTAGGAAGTTGCATTATGTTACATAATGGTAAAAGGATGGGCAGTGGAGCACAGTGGTCGCTTAGGCCTTATCCCTTTCCCAGGAATAATTGTGACAAACTTATTGGCCCTAAGTTGAAGCGTTGTCCTAAACTGATGTAAGGGTGATATTCCTACTCTATATTTTAAGTAGAGGTGAAAAATGTTAAACTGAATGTCTTAAAAATTTCAGTGAAAAAGAATAGGCTGCAATGCTCCTCCACAAAAAGTGCTGATATAGTCAGACTTGGGTGCTGCTGTCAATCAGTGGTACAGAAGCCTAAAGAATCAGCTGTACAGGCCTACTGACAAGTGCCCTGACTGGCCCTGACACTGTAAACAAGAATGTGACATGCGTTTAGAGATACTGGGAAGAGTGTCTGATGTCAGGGTCTAGGCTACATTCTTGATTGCTCTTGGGGACCTTCACAACATCTCGAACTGTATAGGCCTACTTCCTGTATACTACCTGTGAAGGTACTTAATGATATGCAAAGGAAGTCTGTGTCTGATAATGACATTTCGCATACTGCAGCTATTTGTCCACAACATCTAGATTTTAAGAATACTGACATCTTTTATTAACTATTGCACACAAGTACATTTAGGGGTGTATTGGATCGGATATTTTTCAGTAAGTTAAATATTTTGAAACAGCTGTTTTGAAAATGACAGTTAGCTGCATAGGGAGCATTGAGATGTGCAGATTGTTCAGTAGTTCAGTAGTATAATCATGAAGCTTCAGGCCTTTTTTATTTATCTGCCTCTCTGCCTTACACACACACACACACACACACACACACACACACACACACACACACTCCGCTCCCTTCCTTGCCCCTTACTGTGGTGTCAAACTCACCACGGCACCACCTGCTTGTGCAGGTGAAACAAGAGAAGCGGGGAATCCAAAGGACTGGAGGACCCGTCAGGTCTGGTGGTCAGTGGGCGGACAGCTGAGGATGATCTGTGTGCATTTGTGTGGGAGGAATGGCGAGAGCTGAGGCCTTCCTGCCTGGTCCTGACCCATCTCAGACACACAACTCACTTTAACAGGACTGCAAGAGACTGCCATGTACAGAAGAAAGTGATAGCGAGAGATATGCATGATGATGTTGTGACAGATGAATTTGTGTGGGAGTTTCAGCCATGGTTTCGATAAGTTTTATCTGGGTAGTGTGAGTGAGGCAAAGAGGTTGGATACATTTGTGTGGTGTTTGAGGGGTTTAGGGTTAGAGATTATCTTCATGTTTATAAATGTGTGTGAGAGAGAGATGTGTGTGTTTTAGGACTTGTGCCCATATGTGTTTGTGGTGACCACAGTTTAAGGAGGTATTAGTAATATCTGGGCCAGCAGAGGCTCAGAGGCAGGCACAGGAATGTGCGGTCCGTAGGTGGAGCCTCAAACTCATACCCCCCCCCCAACCCCAAATCGATCCCCACTTCTCCACCGTACTGTAGGGATGGGGTGGGGAGTGATATTTATTTACCCTTGAACATGAAGACAACAGTTGTTTCAATTAAAAATAGTGGTGTTGTGGCAGAAATTGAAATGCAATCAAATTGAAATTAAATTGAAATGAAAGGCTAACCATGGATTTTGCTTATGGTAGAGCTTATAAGTGTGTTGTAAGTGAAGGCCTTTCAAGCTAGGCTACTTGTTTGTAAACCAACAAGCAACCAACAATATAAAAGTGTATGATACTGACAAATTTCCCTCTGGGACAATAAAGTATTATCATCATCATCATAATAATCATCATACTGAGGCCATGTGAGGCAGGTCCTCCAGGTTCACAATACAGCTTGTAGCTGTAACTAAGCCTCAGCTGGCCCCCACCCCCTGACACACTGCTGTAGCTAACCTGTTATGATTGATTGATTGATTGATTGACTAGGCTAGTAAACGGTTTCATGAGTTTTATTTAGATCCTAACCCCAACCCCCGGACAGTCTCTGGGAGTGTGGAAAACATTGTTCTGTTGGTGAAAATGTGAAACAAGCTCTCAAGCAATTGTTACTAGGGCCTAGGTGAAAAGTAATAATTTATTTTATAATGGAATCAAGTGCTCATCATAACCAGGTCACAGGCTTCCTGCTGTCATGTTTCAGGTTAATAATGCCCTGCTGAGTATCTCATTAATGAAAGCACACTGGCATGGAGAGAAGCCTGTCCCTGCCTACAGATTTACTCTCGCATGCGCTCACAGATAGATTTATTCTCATGCCTTCATCTCTAAATGCCTGATGAACAGTAGAGATTGGGAAGTGTGTTGCATGTAGTGCAGTCATTCCATCCATTATAAGGAGTGGCTTTAGCCCAAGAGAGGCCTGTACCTTCACATTAGCTTTCCAGAGCATAACGTGTCCCTGTTGTGTGATTTATTTTTTCATAGTCAAGCGAATGTTAAAGCGAAGCCAAATGATAAGCTGTTGTTTTGAATCTACTTTTTTTTTTAAACTCAGTTGACTCAGACATCAGCATGATTGGGAGAGTCATTCATCAAGGCTGAGATATCTGAGATTCCCAGCGGCAGAATGATTCCTTCAGGCTTGGCTTAGAGCACACTAATGGGTCATCCAGTGTCAGATCAGATAAGGTGGTGTTGCAACACAACACTATCCCAGATTTTATTCAAACCTTGTCTTCATCATGAATGGGGTTTGAAAGCCAAGACCTGTCTAATATTTATGTTAGAATATTGATGTTACAGCCCTTGATATTACACAATTTTACTTTAAAACACTGTGCAGTGCACTTTGCATCTGTGCAGCCATGTTTGGGAGTTGTTCTTTTCAAAAACTATTAAACTTGGTCAGTCTGATCTTTGTATTGAATTTACTTCAAGGTTTTTTATGCTTGCTCATTTTACAGGTGTTGGGCTATTTTTGTTGAGAAACTGTGCACAATCTCAGATTATTTTTTGAGGTACGGCAACTGTTGGAATACTGTCTAATTTTGGGCAGAACGTTCATGCAAGTTATCAAATTTTTCTACCATTCTCAACTTTTTCATTTAGTCACTTTTTCAGTTCTTGTGTTTTTAGTTACGCTTAGTTTACGTTTTTAGCAGTGCTTCATACCCAACGGAGATGTTTATCCCCTTCGTGCCAGCCTAAACTCCAAACCACTTCCTCCTGTTGTAATAATATGCAGACTGCGGACTGTGGGTTATGATTTTTGAAAATGTCTAATTTCGGACTGTGGGTTATTATTTTTGAAAATTTCTAATCCTTAAGAAATTAAAAATGTTCCTGTAAGCGTGATTGCACTGGCTCCTTTACAACAGCCACTTAACTATATTGGTTTAGCTGCATTTATTCAAGAGAGTGAGAGCGAGTGAGCCGTGGCCCCATTTGCCAGCTGACTGATAACGACTGAGATTTATGACTGATTTATGACTGTTGACGTTTGGCCAGTCTCCGCAGTTGTAGAGGTTCATTTTGTTAATTTTGTTGTCCGCAGGCAGTGTGCTCTTCCTTTCTGCTCGCTGCTCTACATGTCTACCTTGACTGAACTTGTGGTTAATCTCTGATCATAGAAACCCAGTGGGCCAGCCCTGAACTAAAACTGAAATATTTGTTGTGGCTCGAAGGGAAGGAAGTTGTCCATGTCACTGAGTCAGACGGAAGCTGGATTTTGAACTTGTTGGGAGTCTTGGTTTCATGTAGACTATATCGGGAAAGAGCAGAATTGATATTTTATTTGAAGCTGTTAAAATTTCTCACCGGGTGGACATCAGAGCAAACATGGTTGCCAGCCTTATCTCTCTGATTCAGTGAGTGAGTGAGTGAGTGAGTTTGTGTAGAGTTATGGTAAGAGAGTGAATTTACCAATGAATAACCTCCCACACACAGTTTCCCATGCTCAGTCTGTCCTTTGCACATTTTGTGTGTGTGTGTGTATGACACGTCTGTAGCATTACTCATTTTTTAAAGCACAGGAAAGCAGACATTCCTGTGGTTCTTGGCAATGAAGTGCATTCAGTGAGGTAGCTCTTATTCGTTTTCTCTAGGTGTTCTGTACTCAGGACCATCTTCTCTCAAAGCTTATGGGAGAGCTGGAACTGATGGTGGCTGCTTTGCTAAAAGTTAAAGTTAAGTTAAACCCTTCCTGCTCCATGTGTGAAGTATTGGACGGTGCCCATCTCTGTTTCCCTAACCCTAACCCAAGGCCACTTGGCCGCACAGGCCAGTATGACTACAGTGGGGGGTTAGTTTTCTGGTTGTCCCATTTGTTAACGTTATCCACTCCTTCTAGATATCCAAGCACCAGGCTAGAGGCAGTAGGTATGACCCCATTGCGAGAAGATCTCCCAATCGAGAGGCGGACGCTCTACCACCAACTTGTGGGTACACCGAATACTTTTAAGAGCTTTGTAGAGGTGCAAACAAAGACTGACGTTTCGATGCGCAACGCGTTCCTCACAGTCAGACCTCCTCCGCCTGGGTGTCCTGAGTCTCCTGAGGAAACTCTCAGTATGTGGGAGAATGCCCAGGAGGCTTTACCATACGCATCTTATGTGGGATTATTGTCTCCCTAACCCTGACCTCAGATATGGCATATTGAACTCCAATCTCTCTACAGTGAGGCCCATTCCTTCTGCGTGATGCCTTCTAGAGCAAGGCCCATTTCTCTTGTGTGATGCCCTCTAGAGCAATGCCTTGGTTCCTGTTGTCATCATCACCTAGGCTAATTTGCATATCTCTGTTCTTTGAGGCTATCTATTGAGTGCTATCTGTAGGTATTAGAATGGCAGCATTTGCAATGTACGATATGAGTGTGTGAGCTTGCAGCTAACACTAACAGATTGGGCCATATGAAAACAAAACTTTCATGTCCACATTAGTTAGCGTTGCACAAAATGTGGTCATTCTCATACCTAGTCAATGTCAGATAATGTGTTTATTTGAGAAAAGAGAGGGAGGAGGTGGCGAGAGGTAGTCTGCACTGCATGACCAGTGGAGTGCAAAAGTCGGAGGCATTCAAACAGTACTTGGCTCAGGTTCAGAAATGCCAATGTTTGTGTGCAGTCCTAACCTAAGTACTTGAACTTACTGTTTGGCAGCTAAGGGAAAGAAAAAAGAATTTTAAAAAAAGACTACCATCCCCTCAAAAGACGGAGAGGGAAGACACTGCAGTGCAACACATGGTCAGATGAGCCAGGGAGGCTTGGGCACTGCATTGTATTGTGCTGGAGCAGAACCATAATAAAGATAGCCATGGTCGCTAAGAGTCTTGGGTAAGCCCTTCAGTGTCCATGCTCCAGCTCACTGCCCGCTGCTTGCTTGCTAGCGCACCTGGCCTCACTCCTCTCTGATTTGGTATTGCTGTCCGATCAGGGTGTGTTTTTCTCTATGCTAAGGCAACTTCTCACAAGGTTGGTGAAGAAGGCTAGTGTGGTAGAGGAGGAAGACTGGGGGGTTAAGTGTGTGTGTCTGTCTGTGTCTGTGTCTGTGTCTGTCTGTGTCTGTGTCTGTCTGTGTGTGTGTGTGTGTGAGAGAGAGAGCGAGAGAGAGGAAGATACGGGAGGACTGCGTCTCATATGACACTGTCCTAATTCGCTATGCAGAGAGGAGTTGTGCAGGCAGGCAGTAACATCAGAGGCTCTATGTGTCACTGGATCTAAGGCTCCTTGGGTGCCTCCTGTGTGCTCCTTGATGTGAGTCTGTCTGCAGCCATGTTGCTCTCCAGGAAATGCGCTGTGATGTTTGAGGAGCTGTTTGCCTCGGCTCATGCTCTGTGATGAGTAGGTTGAGCATTCACTTGAAGATGCCGCATAGATGCTCTCTGCATTCTATATCATGGCTATCCATAGCTGTATACCAGGGTTTCTCAAACTATTTCAGACAGAGGACCACTTTGACCAAAAAATATTTTTCAGGGACTACCTACCCTCACGCCCCCTCACCAGGTCGCATGCTGCTACCAGAGAGGATTCAAGCGGAGCTGCTGCTACCCCTTACCCTTTGACCAAATCAATAGGCAATCCTAAATTGGCATTTATGGGCATTTCAAATTCAGACAGCTTGAAGTTTGTAATGTTAATTACAGGCCAGCTTCATAGTATTCATTGAACAGCTCCTATTTGGCTTTCAAATCATTTTAGTGAGAAACAGACTATATTCACTTTTTTTTTTTTTTTTGGAAATCCCCTTGCCCTTCAGCCTCTCTGCATTATGGATGTATTATGGAGTTTATTGTGAAATAGCTGCACAATGTCTTGCAAATGGCAAATGTTCTCATTGGCAGCTGGCAACAGGTGATTTCTGTGGGTGTGTTCCCCAAAAAAATGCACTCACACATGAGAAGTGTGTTCGGAAAAGCATTAACTCCTGTCAACACTGTTCCAAGAGTGTGTGTGTGTGTGTGTGCGCGCGCGCGCAAACGTACTACAGTGGGGCCTGGATAGAGGGCTGTTGGCTGAGACAGCCCCTCTGCTTTCAGCCAACACTTCCTCATGTTTCTCTCACGCACTCCATCCCCTCACGTCCCCATAGCAACCAGTGTCGACCTGGGCACTGAAGCAGAGGAAGCCCTTACCGGTGGCAGGAGACTTTTTCCCTTTCTTTCCTTTTTTGCTCCTCCTCTTCATTTCTCTTTCCTCTTCAGCCTTCTATCCTTTTTTTACTCTGTCACTCAGCTGCATAGTCCTCTCTTTTTTTTTTCCTCTTTTCTCTTTGCCTTCTTCCTCATGCTCTCTCTCTCTCACACACACTTTTTCACTCTCCATCCCCCATTCCCTCTCTATCCTTCTTTCTCTTTTTCTACCATCTCTCTCTCTTTCTTTCTCTCTCTCTCTCTCTCTCTTTCTCTCTCTCTTGCGCGCTGTCTGAATGCCCCAGATCTCGGGGTGAGGGGGTGAAGCTGGGAGAATAGCAGGCTGTGTCAAGCCCTCTGCATTCCTGGCCTCTGCTGTCTGAGTGAGGACTCAAGAATAGGGGAATTTATAGGCCGAGACACCCTGAGCCTCGGCCAAAGCTGTTTATTTAAAAAAAAAAAAAAAAGTTTAGGCGGTGGGAGGAACGGGGAGAAGAAAAAAAAAATCACCACATAGATAAAATTCCAGACGGAGTCCTCTCCGCATTCTTTTACTTTCACCGTTTAATGGAGCTTAACCCATTTAATTAGGGCAAATTTGTATAAGTACGCCACAGACACAAAGGACAAGCACCCCCACCCCTCAGCCCCCTCTGCTTCTTGTTTTGGCAGCGCGGCTGAATAAAAAAAGAGAGAAGAAGTTGGAGGAGAAGAAAGCGGGGCTAAAATAAAAGGAGTGATGTAAATCGTGGCTTTTGAAAGACATTGGCATCTGGGCGGGTGTGAATGACATTGTGGGGAGAGTGAGGCTGAAGGAGGTAAAGAAATGGAGAGGTTACAGGGCCTGGGCGCTGGTGGGGTGGGGTGGGGTGGGGGTGTCGCAGACAAAGCAGCACTGTACCCATGGAGACTGGAGGGTAGCGATGGGCTGGTGGGGTAGAGATGAGGACACATGGAAGCTTCTGTGTCCTCCAACCTTTCTGCTAGTGCACTCACTGCATCAAAGCAAAGGCACCTCTCAGCCATTGACATTATGATTATAGTAAAAATTACAGATTTTTCTTCAAAATCAACACTGAAACAGCACAAAAAAGCAGATGTGTATAGGGGAGGGCGGGATGCATTTTTACCTCGACACAAAACTAGAACATAGTTTCTAAATGCGATCAGGTAAATCCAGCTAAAGTCACAACTAAAAACGAATTTGCCAATTGTCCAAACCTTTGGCCCACTGCTTATTTTCTACTGGTTCTGAATCTCAGAATCTTGTATTATGATGCAGTGTTACACATTCACACTTATACACAAAAACACATGTACACAATAAAAATAAAGCTAGGCTCGCATCCTAAACTGCTGTGTGTGTGTGTGTGTGTTTGTTTGTTTGTGTTTGTGAGTGCACACTCCTAAAAGTCATTCCGCCAGGAGCCTTGGATGAGAGTTTATCATGAGGACTCTCATTCTCTTCACATTTTGGCAAGTCCCTTTGTCCCATCACTTCTCCGACAAGATTGCTGTGTCCCAGGTGAATTTGGGGTGCCTCAGTGTTTGCCTAGGCTAGTTTGTGGAGCTGCTCCTGTTGTTGCTACACGATGATCTACTACTGGGCCATGCACTCTTGCCCTGCTCTCTCCAGAGCCTCATTCATAAGGGTCTACCCAGCGCTGCTAGTGCTAGGCTAACATTCTGGCCCCATGTTATCAACATCAACAGACCAGACCAGTCCAGACAGAGGAGACAACAGCAAGCATCCCCCATCTCTGTGCTGCATTTATCTTGCCAGCACACATTGAAAATTGAGTCCACAATGATTTGCGACCGGCATAACCAAATGGCATCAAAAGCCATTCATATCTTATCTGGGACTCAGTTCAACACACGCTCTCTTTGTATTTGCTAGCAATTTAGCGTAAGAGGGCAATAAAACTGTGTGTGTGTGTGAAAGAGAGCGATAAAGAGAAAGGAAGAGCGTAAATTGAATCGTCACGGCTGTCTGTGACTTCTCACCGCCTGTGTGTTGGTGACCAGGTGGAGGGCTCCTCCTCTGTTTTTTTTTTTTGTTGTACTGGTCTTTTTGATTTGCCCCATAAAGGAGTTTATGGGTTACTGTTGTAGAGAAAGCAGAGGGTTGGCGCTTGGCACTGCCTACCCTGCGGTCAGCCCATGAAATATGGAGTGGGCAGGATGGCCAGATCACCCCATGCCCTCACCGACTGGCCAGATCAGGACCTCCGCTTCAGCATCCTGGCTCAGGGCTGATCAATTCTGTGTGTGTGTGTGTGTGTGTGTGTGTGTGTGTGTGTGTGTGTGTGTGTGTGTGTGTGTGTGTGTGTGTGTGGAGGGGCGATGTTGTTGTCTTGCGATCAGTGTCTATGACCTGTCACAGAGATTAACAGCATGTGGTTATCGCCCACAACTGTGCAGGTGGGAAGGTGAATGGTGTTGACTTTTGTGGGGAAGGGCTGCCATTGGTACGCTGTGACACCTGATCAAAACGCTTGTTTACAACTACACTTGTAGACTGAAAGCGTTTTCAGATTTAAGACAACCTGGAGCGGTTTCAGAGTGCAGGGCTAGGCCATTGATGAAGGTCCTATCAAGGACCAGTCTCAGGCTCTGTGTTGCTATTGACTGCTGTGATCAAAGCGGCCAACTTGGCTTGGCAATGCGAGGAGACTTGGCAGTGGGTAGAGAGGCCTGCTAGCACTGGGGGGGTTGCTGGGAGCATCCTGGTCACGACCTGTGTGTAGTTGGCCATGATGTTGGCTCCGCACTCTTCACTGATACTGTGGAAGGAAAGATCTCTGCTGATTTGGGGGTGTGTGGGGGTCAAAGTTCAACTGGCACTGAGGTCATCAAGAGAGATGGCAACAGTTCACAGTACAGGAGGGTGAAGATGTGCATAAATACATACTGTATAACAGGAAAAGGTGATAAGCCAGTGATGGGAGTGAGACAGAGGTCATAAATAGGCTCAGAAATGGTCAGTGCTAGCCACAGTGATTGTACATTCCATGCATTCTACTTGTCTAATATTTAACCTTTATGGTGCAAGCTGAAGCGCATACCGCAAGGACTGCCAAAGCAGGTGTGTGTGTGTGTGTGTCTCTGTGTGTGCCTCTAACAAGCAGTGTTTACTGCTGCAGTGTTCCACTGTTTGTCTATCCACATTGATCTGTAGCTTCCCTGCAGAGAGACAAGCATGTGTAAATGACTGTGTGCATGCATCTTCTGATATGGGATTTGTTTACATATGTTTATGTGTTTTCTACACACCCACACATGCGCGCACACACACACACACACACACACACACACATTTAACGCAAACACTCACATTACATCAGACAGCTTGGGTTTGTCGCAGAATTTGCTAATCTGCTAAGCACATGGTGTGCTAATTGAAAATCAACGTGGCAACTAATTGGAGAGATTTTGAGTAAACAACACTCATGTGCTTGCTTGTTTTCTCGTTCTGCTTTGTGATTGCACTACCTCGCCTCATTCCCTCCCTCCCACCCAACCTGCCAAGCTTAGCCCTCCTCAAGGAAAATAAGAAAGCTTTGGAGGGACTTTGTGGACACTGAACTTTGACCTTGTCTGTGACCTTTAACCCCTAGCCCCCACACCTCTTTCAGGTCATTGCTACAGTGGTTGAAGAGTTATGTTCAGTATGCTATAAAGGAGAAAGCCCTTGCCCTTGCCCTTGCCCTTGCCCTTGGCTTGACAAGTAGCTCTTGTGAAGTCTACGTCCTCATCCATTATTTCACTAATGAGCACAGGGAAAGCTGTGTGACGGCTCTGTGTCAAAATGACAGGAAAGTGCTGTCTTCAGAGTTGATGAACACCTAAGTCTTTAAAGAGGTGTGTGTGTGTGTGTGTGTGTGTGCGTGCGTGCGTGCGTGTGTGTGTGTGTGTAGGAAGAGGTGTTTGTAGATTGCACTTAGCCTAACCCTTTCCGGATGTTTGGGGGTTTGTTGTAATTGCCAGGACTTTGAGGTCAGATGGCCATTTGAATTTTTCTAACATCTTCCAATAAATATTTGAATAGGCCTTCATTTTGAACTTTTATTACACCGGCCTCTGCAGTGAGATGGCTAGAACTGGTTCTCCTTTTTGGTTCCAATGTGAAATGGTACTGATGGCCTGCGTTATGTTGTCAGGCAGATCAAAGAACGATATGTTTATCTAAGCGCAGTAGCTAGTTTTGCTGATTATGCTCATGAATGGCCTTTTCCATTAATGCAAATAACAATTTTTGCCATCTTGTGCCATGATGTGTGCCATGGATGACCACGGTGTGTGTGTGTGTGTGTGTGTGAGTGAGTGAGAGAAACTGCTCATTGTGTGTGACATCTGACAGCTTGCTGTACTATTGCTGTAGATCTGACAGCTTGCTGTACTATTTTGTTGTGTATTCCTGCATTTCAGGATGAAAAGTGCTTGGGTCAGCTCAACATTTTGTGGTGTTGAGTAGTACTTTAGATGAGCTTGAAGACAAATGCTAGGCCTATAATTTATTGGAGAAAAAAAAAGGTCAAACACTATCTTACTCAGACTCGTTTTCGTGGTCTGCCCTCAACCCCCCCCCCCCCCCCCCTCACACTCTGTGTGTGCGCACACACACACACACACACACACACACACTCACTCTCTCACACACTCTCTCACTCCTGCCTGGTACGGCATAACTCCAACTGTAGACTTTGGCCACTGTGGCGGAGCTGAGGAATGTTGTTGTTGTTGATGTTGTTGGTGCTGGTTTTTGATTCTCTCAGAAATTTCTTGGCTGGACATGATCTTTCACAAAATGGAAAAAAAAGTTTAGGATGTTGGACTGAAATTTTAAACTATTAGGAGATTAGATTTTAATTCATTGTATTGTATTGAGGCATTGTATTGAGATCTTTCTTTCTTTCTTTCTTTCTTTCTTTCTTTCTTTCTTTCTTTCTTTCTTTCTCTTGCTGCTCTGTTTTTCTTTCATCATGCTTTCTATCTCATTTCTCATTTCTCCCCTGTCCTTTGCATGTCCATCAGCTAGGCTATACATAACCATCTCAGTCTCCAAACTAAATGGCAGCACATATGTGAAGCATTAGGAGAGAATGATCAATTAAAGTAAAACATCCCTCTCCCCCCCCCCCACCCCCACCCCCCTCCCTCCAGGCTGACGAAGCCCCTGTCATTCGCCGACTGCGTGGGTGATGAGCTGCCATGGGGTTGGGAGGCGTCATACGACCCCCAGGTGGGCACCTTCTACATCGACCACATCAACAGTAAGTATCATTGGCAGCCTGGGGCTCCTCTCCACCCCTCCACCCTGCACAAGCACAGCTGCTCCGCTAATGCACTCACAGGGAAAAGGCTTCAGACAGTGGCCCATCTCACTCACACACACACTCACACACACACACACACACACACACACACACACACACACACACACACACACACACACACACACATGCACTCAAAAACAAACTGCCAAACTCTACCTGTCTCTTATCTCATTGTTTCTCAGATGAAATGGTTATTAGCTAAGTCATTTCAAGGCATTTCATATGCTGTTGATTCAGAAGTGATTCTGACAATAAAGCAAGAAGAGAGTAACCGAAAAAAGCACATTGCCAAAATGTTTTTTATTGGCCATCCTGAATAGTCTATGAGTGGAGTTGACTCAGGTTGCTGAGAAAAGTTTTGTTTGTTTGTTTGTTTGTTTTGTTTGTTTGTTTGTTTTTTTCTTTTCCCAGACTAACAATAAGCTGTAGAATTCCCAATATATTATATTGAACATCTTACTTTCAAAGCTTTCAGGTGTTGAAAGGTTGATTTTCCCGGCGTTTGTTTGTTTGTGTACAAAATAACTGAAAGAGAACTGCACGGATTTGGATGAAATCTTTGGACAACGTGGGTATTGGGACAAGGAACAGATGAGGAAATTTTGGAGGTGGTGTGGGGAACACCATCTGGAATTAATATTGTGTTAGTGACCATATACAGTAGCCTTGACAGAGGTCTGCGCTCCCTGAATATTTTTTGTTTGTTTATTTATTTGTTGAATTCAAGATGGATAAAATAAAACTCTTAGGAATGTAGTTTAATTTACTCAGCAAGTGGCCAAAGATCTGTTCAGGTCTATGAAAAGCGAAGACTTTTATTTTTATTTAGCTATTTTTGCCATTCAGAACTTGATGTCACTTGGCAAGTAGCCAAACAGGCCCCTCAGCCCCTCCAATGGTAAAGCCCCCCTCCTCCCCATAATGTGGCTTAGAGGCAGTATATTAATTGAAGTTGGATGAAACCAAGGGGCCAATATAGTAGAATAGTATTTCAGGATCAGAACCCATGAAGGAAGGGTTAAAATCAGACACAGGTTTCCTGTGGGGAAAGAGATGATGCAGGCTACTGTATAGTCATGAGAGTAGCTGTCAACTATTTTGAGAGGATGGATGTGGATCCAAATGCTGATATCTGATAATCCAATGCGTGACACAAAGTTGCGCGACACAATACTGTGCAACGTTGCACATGTCACATTATTTGGCTTGATTGAATGGAAAATCTCTCCAAAATGGACTGGCACATTTAACAGACCCAATTTAGACAGGGAACACTCAAAACAACAACCTGACGGTCACTTGCAGTTAGGGCACAGCACTGGACTATTGCCTTGAATTTTGCCTTGTCTTTTAAGTTTTGACCTGATTGCACCAGATGAACCTGCTCTGACATCCTAAGTCATGAGACATGCATAGGCCTGTATGATTGGAGGTTAGTTGTTATTGCAGGGGAGTGCTGCTCTTCCTTCCCAATTTCTCTCCCAGCAGCCATTTGTCTTCAAACTCTTATTTGCCGTCTGCACCAGGGTCCCATACCGCTAGTGCACCCAGTGCCCCATCGCTCATTTTGTATGGTGCATCATGAAGTTAAAGTGATTGATTTTCTGGTAAGAGTGATGAATTGTTTGTAGGAAAATCAAGACTATTTGCATTACTTTCTCCATTTGTTAACTCAGGTGTCTACTTGCCCGCCTAAAGCTTTATTGATCACCTTATAAGGTGGACTGTTGAACTGGAGAAATGATGAATTGAAAGTTGGTGAAACTTTGGGTCAGTGTTTGTGTATGCAGGCCTATAGGCTACCGGTACTTTTTTTGCAGAAGAAAAATATGCCTATGTTGTGTCATCACCCACTTGCCATCCAGTTTCTCTCTCTAGGAAAAGTTTGTCTCTTGCCTGTAGTTGGCTGTGTGGTAGCCACCAGCACTGACTGTTTAGCCTGCCTGCCTTGACAAACAAACAAATAAACAAACAGGCAGGCAGGAAACACATGCGTATGCATGCCATTGCACACCAAAGTGATACTGCCTCTCGAGTTCTTTTTTTTTTTTTTTTTTTTCTGTTCCTGTGGGGGCAGCATGGAACTCCTGATTGACAGCTCTCAGCATTGCCACTTGTGGGTGGTCTTCATTTATTTATGATTGCTGGTTTGAAGGTGCTGGTTGCAGGCTGGCAATCCTTGTCATTAGAGTGACAGACGCAAGCATATTCTCAGGCATTTGTTATTATTTGTGTGTGTGTGTGTGTGTGTGTGTGTGTGTGTGTGTGTGTGTGTGTGAGAGAGAGAAAGGGGAAGACCAAGAGGCAGCACAGAGGATATGTCTTTTGGCTGTTTGTGCCATTAGTGGTCTGTAGCCCAAGTCCCTTCTCTTTTCATCTCAGACATTGCCTAGAGGATGTCCCTTGGGTGGCATTGCAGATAAGTGCATCACAGGAGCCCACCCCCACCCCACCGGGCCTGTGGTTGCAGGTACACCTGCTCTGCCCTTTTGATGTGTTGTGTGTGTGTGTGTGACAGAGAGGCAGAGCTCTCACTGCTGAGAAGAAAAGTGAATGTGGAGCAGGCTCTCCTTTTACAAGGTGACTTATTAGAGGAAAGCAAGCAAATAACACCCACCCCGCTCCACTGACACTCTCTCTCTCTCTCTCTCTCTCACTCACTCACTCACTCACTCACTCACACACACACACACACACACACACACACACACACACACACACACACACACACACACACACACACACACACACACACACACACAAGGGCCAGGGCTTCATGATGCTATGGCTTGTTCACTCAGCCTCTTGCTGCTGGCATTGGCTGATATACCACATCATCATCTACCCTACCGTGAGTGTGAGATTGCACTTATGGTGTAGCTTAGTTTGCATTGCATGAATTGGAATAACAAAGTACCTCAAGTACAGCACTGATGTTGTGGTGGTAGTGGTTGGTTGGTTGGTAGGTCGGTGGCTTTTTTGAGTAGGACTAAGCACGTTAACATTGTGGCAGCCAGTGAATCTCTGAAGACTGCAGGTACACCGCCTCGAATATTTGGTTTTGTTTATTTTTTATTTGTTTATTTATTTGTTTGTTTATTTGGGGGAAATGTCTGTGCAGAAATGATAGATCCAGTAAAGTGAAAATAATAAATGGTATAAGGTCCTTAGGCCATAGAAATAGCCTAGTTGATAGTTGCTAATCACCTCATGTGAAGAAATATGAAAATTGTTGTGAAAATACAGGCACTGGTAGCTGTTTTTGCATACTTTATGTGTGTCTGTTTGTAGCGTGTCACTGACCAATCACGTATGGGGATTGCAATGTCTGCACTCCTTAGCCAGCTTGAAGTCTTCATGCAGCGCTGATGATCAAGGCTAAACTTGGTAAACACAACCACAGATCGTTCAAAATCTGGGCCTGTGCAGAACCAGGCTCAGTAGGTGTCTATGTCTAAGATATGAACAAACTAAGACATTCTTAGTGGCTATATACTGACTGTTTGTATATGATTTCAGTTTATCTAATGAAATTGACATTGACGGAGGAGTCCCGATAGAT
>JAODXP020000004.1:3109853-3112353 GCA_027497455.2 Sardinella longiceps
GAAATCAAGAATTAGACACCTAATCAACCTACTCTTCTAATAACAAATACATGGCAATAACATTGCTGGAGCATGTTGTGTAAATAGCAATGTCTTATTTCTATGAGCCATATTTTATAGCCTATTATGTATTCATTATAAAGGTGGTCAGTTAGGAGAGTTGGCTGATTAAAAGACGAGGCTGAGGTGATATCGGATTGGTATCTGATATCGGCCATTATGCAGATATCAAAATCAGTATTGTAATCAAAAAAGCTGGATCAACGCATCCCTATTAATGTGTGTTTGTTGTGTTGTGCTCCCTCAGTGTTTGGCCAGACTGAAGGAGCGGTATTACGCCGGACAGAACATGGGTCGGTCAGAACCCGACCTGCGGAATGCAGCTGGTTCTCAGCCTTCGCTCTCCAGACAGACGCTGGATGCTGGCTCGCAGACAGATGTCTCCGGAGAGGTCAGTGAGGATCTTAAGGTCAAATCAAAGGTCAAAATTCTGATATCCAGTGATGCCTGGTTGTGACTTTGTCTCGTGGCCGAGGGGAGTTTAGCCTTTCTGCTCTGCATTCTTTTGTGTAGGGATTTCATGAGCCTTCTAGATGACTTTAAGTATGCACAGAGACATACACACATACACTACACAAGCACACACACACACACACACACACACAGACAAACATGTTTCTTTCATGAGCGTTCTAGAAGAATTTGGAGTCTCGCATGTAGAGAGAGAGAGAGAGAGAGAGAGAGAGAGAGAGACAGATAGAGAGAGAGACATGCATTTCTTTCTTGTCCGAGATTAGTTTTCCTGCTCGCAGAGTCCAAAGCAGTAGATGCCGGCTTGAACAGTGCAAGCCGCCATAGGCCAACAGGCTTTGTGTTATCAGCACCAGTCTCCCTGTTCAGTTCTCTCTCTCTCTCTCTCTCTCTCTCTCTCTCTCTCTCTCTCTCTCTCTCTCTCTCTCTCTCTGAGCACTGCAGACTGTTCTCTCCATCCCTGTGGAATGCTGCCCTGTTCTGGGGCCTTCCCTGTGGAATGGGGTCTTCAGAGGGGAGAGGAGGGGAGGAGAGCTGGTGGGGGATATGATAGCCTAGCACAGAATCTGAAGTGCTGAACGGGCTCAGACACACACACACACACACACACACACACACACACACACACGTACGCACACATGCATGCACACAGGTTGGGAGTAGGAAAGTAAGCAGCTTAGAGATTGCAGTTCTCTCTCTCTCTCTCTCTCTCTCTCTCTCTCTCTCTCTCTCTCTCTCTCTCTCTCTCTCTCTCTCTCTCTCTCTCTCTCTCTCTCTCTCTCTCTCTCTCTCTCTCTTTCTGTGCAAGCTTTAAGGCTGTGCCTGCTGGAATGCTGACAGGGGGGCAGGGGGGTAGGGGTGGGCTTCTTTAATGATGTTAAATCTGCTCGCTGGAAGCGGCGCCATGTGATGTTTTTGCACTTGGGTGCTGACCCCAGGCCCGAACGAAGTAGGCAAGAGGTTACCCACGCCACGCATGAGGATAGAAGTCACACAGGTGGATGGGAACAGAGCGCAGCTCAAATCTCACATGTGTGTCTCCACCTCTCTCTCTCTCTCTCTCTCTCTCTCTCTCTCTCTCTCTCTCTCTCTCTCTCTCTCTCTCTCTCTCTCTCTTCTTTCTTCTTTCTTCTTTCTTTTTTTCTCTCTCTCTTCTTTCTGTCTCTTTCAGGTTGGTTTGAGGAGTAGGTCATCTGTGGCTGAGAAGGTCAGATTGAGCCTACAGTATGAGGAAGCCAAAAGAAGGTATTTTATTCTCCACTGATGTCTCTGTCCTGCTTCCCCCTCTTTCCTGTCGTCCTTCACTTGCTCGCCACTTTTGCACAACCACAAACTAGACCCTCCCCCCTCTCGGTCCTTTAAGCATGTGTATTTACTTTGTGCTGAAGTCCAGGCTGAGGCCATCCTTAGAAATATTTTTGTTTGCTGCAACATTAGAATCAGATTGGATTAATCACGTGATTAATCAGTTAATTTTGACAGCACTATGTTTTTATATATTTTTAGTCAAACCAAAAATGGCGGGTCTGTGAGTATTCCTCTACAGACATGAACGCTCAATATTGGGGTACTGCTGTTGTGATTGATTTGCTAGTTATTGCAAACTTTTCTTTTTATCAAATAACTCAAAAGGAAAATTATGCTTTAAAATATAACATCAGCCATTTCGCTTTACTGTATGGTGGGTAAATCAACTGAAAACGCTGTAAACCCAAAGTGAGTCGGTTGTGAGTCGCTCAGAGAGTCCGCACAGTACTTTTCGAGTTATGTTGTACACAGACAGAGAGACAGACAGACAGACAGACACACGCTGGTGAAAACACTCCCATCACTGCTATAGTCCAGCCAGAATATTTGCATTTGAAAAGCTAAATTGCAGTCCACAGTGTCGTTGTCACAAGATCTCGTTATGCTTCCGAAAAACATTGTGACAAAGTGAGAAGTAAAACAAGGATATGTATAGAAGATG
>JAODXP020000004.1:3117353-3119853 GCA_027497455.2 Sardinella longiceps
ATCTAAAGCCAGCTCATACTGTAGATAAAAAGCTTCCGGATTTGAGAAGTTTGATCTGCCCACATCATTGTTGTCCGAGCATACTCGCTGAACAGAGAGCAAATCTTAGCTTACGCTGATTAAGTTCCCTGGCAGCGGAGTACAGTACATGTTGGCAGACCCATCTCTCTCCAGCCACTTCATCATCCCTAATGCTGTCACACAGGCCATAGTGTACCCCAAGCAGACACACATAGGGTGCCCCAAGCAGACACACATGGGGTACCCCAAGCAGACACACATACAGTATGGTCAGACGCCCATAGCCAGACACATCATAGGGTGCCCCAAACAGACACGTCAGTAGGGTGCCCCAGGCAGCACACTGGCATCACAGAGGTACCCCAGAGCAGACACGTACATAGGGTCTGCGCCTAAGTAGACACAACACTCAGAGCTACCTGCCACATAGGCAGACTACTGAGAGATGACATGTCAGGGTATTCACAAGCAGAACTGACAATGAGTCAGAGCGCATCCTGCAGCACACTATTTCTGTTTCAGAGGCATCAGGCTGAAAATCTTTCTGTCCGAGTGAAGAGTGAGCTTGGCACATACCTGGCTCACTGGCAGATGGATTCAAAAAGCGTTAGAATCTTTAATGACCCTAAAAGCATCCTAACTAAAAGTAGGTCTCAACAGCTGCAGCAGCGGCTCTCTGAATTAGTTTTAAGAATCAACACCTACTGTACGTAGCAACTTTCAGTTCATTTTAGGAGTACTCCTAAAGTTAAGATCAAATTCTTTGTGAATACGGAACCCTGAGTTTGAGTGTGGTGAGCCTGTGTGTGGTGTTTGGCCTTGAGCTGCACATTAGGGGTTTGTTGTGCTGCTGAATGAATTCCTTTTCTGCACCTCAACACTGGATCAATACGGGTAACGGCACATTGACTCATTCAGAAAGGAATTCACACAATAACATTTTACACTCGCATCAGACATCCGAATGGACAGAGCGCAGATAAGCTATGTAGCAAATGAAACAAGATGAAACGGATGAGGGCTGAATTTCAAAAGATGATTGAAGTTCATAGTTAGTGTTAATCAAAACCGAAAATTAAAGAAAAAATTTACAAAAGGACTTTCCATTGGAATGTTTAGTTTGAATTTATATTAAAGACTTTACTAGGCAGAGTATGTAGCTTAGTTGAATGTTGAAAAGGAAGCCAGATGTGCTCCGCTGTAGCAGTAGAAGTGCTCTATATCCTTTTGAAAACCCCCAAAGACCCACTGCCAGCCTGTCACTTTACACATTGTCTGCAATGTGTAGGTAGAACATTTTGTAAGGAAGGTCTCTTTTCTTTTCTTTTTTTTTGCCAGTCTCACAATCTATGCAGCACATTCTGTACCTTTCATTTCTTCTTCCTTTTTAAGCTCTGATTCTGTCGATAAGCAAAGATGCTTTTAATAAAGCTTGTCCAAATCAGACAATGGATAGCTGAAAAATAGCCAGCATAGTGTTGAATACCTGTAACCACCTCTCCGAATATTGTCGGTGTAACACTGCCATCTATTGTCAGACAGTGGGTACTGCAGCACAGAATGGCCGCATGGAGAAAGCCTTTGTTCCTGCCGGGGGTGGGTGGGTGTGTGTGGTTAAGCATATGCACAATGGACACATTTGTTTTTTTAAGCCAAGCTAAAATTGTTAAATTAAACAGTCCTAATTAGGTGTTTTGGAGTATTTCATAATCTCTTGCGCAAGTGATATTTTACCCATGACTTAAATCTAAGTCATGTAAATCAATTTCTATTTGTATCATTATGTAATTTAGAAACAAGCATGAAAGCTACATACATATGCATCACCCTCCCACTGCACCTCACGGGCAGGTATTTGGTAATGTTTGTATAATAAATGAGTAGACTCATCTCTCTCTCTCTCTCTCTCTCTCTCTCTCTCTCTCTCTCTCTCTCTCTCTCTCTCTCTGGTCTTCTTCGAAGATGTGGAATTTGCACGATGCTCTGCGGACTCCTTGGACGACAAGCCGGCATGTGTGTCTGCTGCAGTCTCAGACGAGTCTGTGGCTGGAGACAGCGGCGTGTACGAAGCGTCCGTCAAACGGTAACCTCCCCACTCTCCTTTTCTCCTTCCCCTCTGTCTGCTCACTTTCTCTTTGTGGAGGGGAGTGTACTAGCTAAAGTCAATTTAGTCCATTTACTTTTGTCCTGCACAAACCAACACAGGAAAGGGATCTGTTTATTTATTTTTTTTCCCCATCAGAAATACTGGTAAGAGTAGTGCAGAGTAAACCTGTTAATAACTAATAGATCTATTTCTGTTCTATATGTTGTGAGCTTTAGGGAAAACATTAGTATGTAAGAAGACATGTTTTTAAGAACCGTACTACCTTGCCCTTCATTTTAACTGGGAAAGGACTGACTAAATGAAACCCCACATGTTTTCCTGCTCTCTGACCTTTGCTCCCTTCATCTGGAGAGGGTCAGTGTGGAGCTTTTC
>JAODXP020000004.1:3124853-3164853 GCA_027497455.2 Sardinella longiceps
TGTTTCCCAAAAGCATAGTTGCTAACCCGTTAGCAGCTTACTTGGTTGGCAATGGGAAATTGCATTGTAACCAACACAGTGGCTAATTTATAGTACGGTAGTTGGCAACTATGGTTTTGGGAACAGACCCCTGGCCTTCAAATATGGGCAGTGTTTTTAATGTGCAACCTTACCTAATATGTAATACTGTGTTACTGTTTTTGTGTGTGTGTGTGTGTGTGTGTGTGTGTGTGTGTGTGTGTGTGTTGGTTGGTTTAGGATGCTGTGTCTGCGTTGCTGGAAAGGACCTCTAGTGAATTGGAGGCTGTAGAGCAAGAACTGGCCAACGAAGAAAGCCTTGGGGACGAATGGTGCGATTCTTAACTTCCATACAGACACACAAACACAGAGACACACACACACACACACACACACACACACAGACACACACACACACACACACACACACACACACACACACACACACACACACACACGTAACATACTTGTGAGTCAGTGTGTGTCTCTTGTTCTTTAGGTTGGCCATGCTGGAAGAGCCTACATCAGAGTTGATTCTGGGAGAAGGAGGCGAAGAAGAAGAAGAAGAGGAGGAGGAGGAGGAGGAGGAGGAGGAGGAGGAGGAGGAAGCAGATGAGCGAGAAGGAGGCAGCAGTGAGGATGTGAAGGCTTGTGCTGAAGTGGACAAGTATGAAGAGTCTGTGGGAGTCTGTGCACGTGAAGTGAAGGAGAGGAGAGGAGCTCAGAGGACTGAGTGTGTCAAAGAGGGCAGCAGAGAAGGAGGAGGAGGAGGGGGAGAAGAAGAGAGAATTCCTGAATTGGCCGTAGGGCCTGAATTGGTAAGAGGTGTGTGTGTGTGTGTGTGTGTGTGTGTGTGTGTGTGTGTGTGCATGTGTGTGTGTGTGTCTGTGGGTGTGTGTGCGTGTGTGTGTGTGTGTGTGTGTGTGTGTGTGTGTGTGTGTGTGTGTGGCCAGGAATGCCCTTAAGTAGTGCCTTTAATCTGAGGCTACTATGGCTTTTGATCTGAACTGTGGTCCTTCTCTCCCTCTTAACAAAAAGAATCCTTTCATCTAAAGCACCCTGTTTCTGGTGGGCTGTTAAACTCTGTGTGTGTGTGTCTGAGTGAGTGAGTGAGCATGTGTTTCATTGTGCATGTGCACGCACGAGTCTGTACGATTCCAAATCACTGGCCTGCTTTTAATCGTTGTTCTGCGAGGGGTTGGCAGAGGCCACTAGTATTGACAGTCTCTCCTTGCGCTGGCGTCAGGATCAGTCCTTGTGGGCCAACTTCAAAAGAAAGCCATTTACCAATTAGATGCTGCAGGTCTCGCTTCCTTTGTATCCCCCAAGGCCATAGCAGCGCATTGCCAACTGGAGATATTCCATTACCATGGCGAGGGACAAATTGTGTGTGTGTGTGTGTGTGTGTGTGTGTGTGTGTGTGTGTGTGTGTGTGTGTGTGTGTGTGTGTGTGTGTGTGTGTGTGTCTGTGTGTGTGTGTGTGACACAGATGCACAACAGTTCCTTCCCAAACCTCCAAGGTCAGCCCTCTGTGGAGGTCTCAGACATCAATTTATCACCACATTGCAGTGAGGCAAAGCATGGAGGTCAGGGTTGGAGGGGTTAACCAAACTACTCCACTCTGGAAAACACCCATGTGCTTTTTAAGCGTTATGGAGCGTTGCCTCCATTATGGAGAGTTCAAGAGGTCGTGACCCCTTTGCCCTCCCCACAGGTGGACAAGGAGACCAATACAGAGACAGCGTTGCGGGAGGGGGTGTCGGTGCGACCCAAAGAAAGGTCATGTCTGGGCCCACGGCAGCAAAGGGGCTTTGCCAGGAACAGCTTGATCTTGCGCTCACAGACCTTCTCCCCGGGAGAGCGCAGCCAGTACATCTGCCGGGTAAGACACACACAGATACACTTACACGCACAAACACACTTACACACACAAACACACACTCAAACACACATGCAGCAGTAGCCTGTGAGCATACCTGCACCAAATCATCCATATTTTGCATACTGATGTCTTGAATCATGCAGAAATGATCTGTACATAAAGAGTATCACACATAGTATATACACATACTTATGGTCATGGATGGTCATCTGTGAAATGTAATGTGTGCCGTTCCCACTAATGGTTCATGATGGGTTTAAAAAACGGTGTGCATTATTTCATCCCAGTAATTCATCTACAATTTAGTTATAGATGATAGCATTCCAGCACGGGGTCTGGATTTCAATGTTTTTATTCGGTTTATTTATCCTATCTTCCCTATGACAACCAGGAAGTGTCTACAAAGCCCCCCTTTCTTTCCCATCCTGACCACAAGGATGCTGCCGAGACCAAATTTGCTGTGTGACTGGTCTTAAAGACATAGCGAGAACAAGTTCCACTGTATATTATATGAATCTGACATGTTGCATCATGACAGGCCAGTGACAGACAAGAACCCTGTAGGCTGAAGCAGACACTGAGTGAGAAAATGCATCCTTTATGTGGAGTGGTTATAGCACAGCTCTCTGATGAGGGGGTTGAGAATAGACTCACAGGTTACTGCAGCCGGTCACCATTGTCAGTATTGCATCATGTAGGCAGGACTCAGGTTGTCATAATAAATGGGGTGGCTGCTGTTCCCTTGGTGTGTCCCCCTGACACACACACACACACACACACACACACACACACAGTGCAGAGTCTGACACCTGCAGAATCCATCACCCTTTCACAAGTGATCCATCTCTTCACCAAAGAACAGCTTGATAGTCTACCATACCAGACACACTCTCTCTTACACACATACATACATACTATACATGCATACATACATACATACATACATACATACATACATACATACATACATACACACACAGAGAGATTTGGGCCAGGACATTTAAGATTTGAGTATAAGATAATTATGTTTCACTCCCTTGATCGTTTTTGATTACTTCAGGTACTAAATGTTTCTTTTCCTTGAGCCCTGTTCAGATCTTTCTTTCTCTCTCTCTCTCTCTCTCTCTCTCTCTCTCTCTCTCTCTCTCTCTCTCACACACTCACACTCACACTCACACACACACACACACACACACACACACACACACACACACACACACACACCTACCTCACACAGAGCAGTGCCATTTCCCATGTCACGTTGTGTTTCCAGAGGCTTTTGATTCTGCAGACTGTTTAAAATCAATCCTTACTCCTTATTTCTTTGCAGCTGAGCCGAAGCGATAGTGACAGTTCCACGCTATCCAAAAGGTCACCGTTCATTCGCAACGCTTCTGAGCGCCGCAGTCTACGAGTGAAACGGGTATGTGAGGTGCTATTTCCCAGACTTGTTTGGCTTCAAATTGCTTTGTTTGGCTCACGTGTAGAAAAAAAACTCAACATGTCACACTTTTCATCCTATTTCTAGACACAGCAAGCCCAAAATAATGTAACCAAGCCCCTAATCGCAGAGAATTTTGTAATGTCGATTTCTGGCAGTGTGATTTTTTTTTTTTTTACTCATGCAGTTAGTTCTGATAAAACTCATAATTGTAAGTTAAAATTGCCTATGTGGAACTAAGTTATAGATTAGATGTTCTAGTTGACAGAACAGCATTGGAAGAGACCTTGGCAAGCTGAGCTTCTTCCATCGACCCCTTGTGACATTGTCAGCCTTGTATATCACGACTCCCAAGTTGAAATAGCGGTTCTTAATTACAGTGCAATCCTGCGCTTTTCAAAAGCAGATTCTTCAAATAAATTGCATTCTATTGTGGCAGCAGTGTCAGTCATAGCATTCAATAGATATCTTTCGGCCTACAACTGTTTTGTCGAGTACAAACTGTGCAAATCACGGGCAATGGATTGCCCTGTTGCTAAAGAACAGAAAGTAAGTTAACGTCTCTCATAACCCAACCTAGCCTGCTTGATAGATCCCGGAGTTTTCATCAAATGTGGATTTAAAACCTCTCTGTAGATTTGGTCATGTCGTTTTATGCCTTTCCTTAATTCTCTGTGGATGAATACTGTGTATTGTTGCATCATACTGTATTTGACTGGAACTATTAGAAAAGAGTTCAAGAAAAGATTCCTTTAATTGGACAACTGTGTGATATGAGTTGCAACATAATTAAGAGCAGGACATGAATTATTGTGCAGAGCTGTGAGCACTCTCTCTCCCCTCCCCTCCCCTCCCCTGGCCTCACAGACACTTTGCCAGCCGGTGATGCATCGCGGTGCCGCAGGCTCGACGCAGACGGTGCGCACCTCCCTGGACCTGGAGCTGGACCTGCAGGCCTCACGTACCCGCCAGAGCCGGCTGAACGCCGAACTGCAGACGTTGCGGGAGCTACGCGCCCGGATGGAGGCGCTGAGGGACGCGGACGCCAACGCCACGAGTGGGGCCCAGTCCTTCGCCCAGCCGCCAACGCCGTTGCCTGTTGCCGTGCTGCAGGACCAGCGCTTCCACAGCCTTCTGCGGCAGGCCGAGAGACAGGTAGGCAACAGATACTCATCTGTAAATCCTACTACAGCTTCATTCTCAAAGGCCTCCCCAACCAGCCAGGCGAACGAATGCTGCCCAGTGGCTCCGCTCAATTCCCTTTTCTCTCCACCATAAGCATAGGCAGGAATAATGCATAATGCATTTTCGTTTTCATCAGCACTAAGCTATGCGGGCCGATCAGTGAACAGCGAACGGAAGCCGTGACTTCAAACCCCCAAATCGCCAGCCTGAAGTTCAAGATGACCAAACGTTGCAACATGTTTAATATCTCAAAGGGTTGAATGGGAACTGTAGCAAAATGTTGCAAATGTTGCGACTGCTAATTGTGATTGGTTGAATAAGAAAGTATAGCGTCCTCTAGAGAGAAAACAATTACCAATGGAGATGTTCCAGACGCTTTGCTCGAAGTGAAACAACGTGAAAGCGGATGGTCAAATCAGGCTACTGTCCAACACCCTTTGGAGTGCAGTCAGCCTCTGCTCCGCCATAAACAACATTGCTATCCTAGCCCTCAGCAAGAGAAGCACAGACACAGAAAGGTATACGGGTGGTAGGCGTGCGCTCAGATTCGAGAGGAGACATGGTGTCCACCGCCAGCAGTTATGCTTCTCTCTCCAGTGTCCATGCTCGGGAGGCACTTGTTAAGTCCAAGGCTAGCCAGAGCTGTGTTACTGCCGGGCTCGGCAGAGAGAGGAGCGCCAGAATGACTTGTTTGTCTTTGTGAGATTGTCGTATTGATTTTTTTTAAGGAGACGGAGGTTTTTAAATCTTGTCTCATGTCTCAAGGGCTCCTGTTTGGTTGTTTTTCCTGATTCTTTTCCTTTTGGCTCGCGTCTCTCCATCTGACTTTTTTGAGGTGTGTGTGTGTGTCTGTGTGTGTGTCTGTGTGTCTGCGTGTGTTTATCCCATGTGTCTTGATTATGTCCTAGTTTTAATGCTGTCTATGTTTGGATTTTCGTGCAACTTTGCACCGACCTTCGTTTAGTTTCCAAAAGGTGGTCTGCGGTTGAAACTTGGGCAGATTTGTAAAACTTTTTTTCTGCAGTCAGGGATGCACTCCAGGTTTTTTGATGGCTCAGTCTTAATGTGTCTGTTCACCACCCCACCCCACCCCTAATTGCCCCTCCCCACTCAGGCGGAGCAGACTAAGGAGGAGCAGAGGCAGGAGCAGAAGGCGGAGAAGCTGATGCGGAGGGCCTCAAAGGACGTGTGTCGACTACGCGAGCAGAGCCAGAAGGTCCCCCTGCAGGTTCAGTCGTTCAGGTGAGCTTCCCCAAAAGTCACGAAAGGCCAGTGACAAATAAAACAACCTAGTGGGCTGAAGCAGGCACTGATTGAGTGAGAAAATGCATCCTTTATGTAGAGTGGTTTCAGCACTGCTCCCATGAGCTGCCTCCCACCCCCACCCAACCCCCCAAATGTTCAATAATCTCCAGTTCAGCTCAGCATAACCACAAACTCCAAGCAGAGAGCATCTATTGGGCTTGAAGAAGACTCACACTCACACATCATCACAGTAGCACACTGCACCATGTGTGAGATCCCTGGGGATGGAAGCATAGAGATAGGAGTGTGTCGCACGACAACTCACACTAGCTCTGAACAGCAACAATATTGTCTGTTCTCTACCACCTCAGTTTGGATCGGCTCTGTGGCCAAAGCCCCAACCTATGAGCACCAGGCTGAATATGGTATGGGCTATCTAGGGTAGAGTTGATGGCAGTGTTAAAGCTCCCCCCAGTGGCTTAAGAGTGTCACTGCAGTCTAAGGCTCTCCATGTTTGCTCAGTCCTTCATGTCTGCTCAGTCCTGCTTCTCCTATGGCCCAGTTAATCACTAGCTGAAAGATTGGGTCAACGTGTTTGTGTGTGAAATGTCTGGGACACCAGTCCTCCTCTGCTGGGCTAACATCTCAGGTCACAGTGTTAAAGAAAAAGAAAGAAAAAAACAACAACATTACTCCATAATATGTGATTTATAGCTCGCATGGTAACTGTGTGCACTGAACTTGACCCCTTTGTATGTCTCTCTTCTGGCATCTCTCTCTCTTTCTCTCTCTCTCTCTCTCTCTCTCTCTCTCTCTCTCTCTCTGTTCTTCTTCTTCTTCTTCTTCTTCTCTAGGGAGAGGATGGCCTACTTCACACGTGCAAAGATCCATATACCCTCCTTGCCAGCTGATGATGTATAATCATACTTTACAGAAAACAATGAAGTATTTGTATGACTTTATAGAGTATTTTAATAGCATAACCTGTTCAGAAGTGAAAACTGTATAAAAAATAAAAAAAAATCATAGATTTTCACAAATTAGGTTAATGTATTTGTATAAAAAAAAAGTTGTTATTGATTTTTTTTTTTTTTAATAAAAATAATGGTTTCTCTTTTTTTTCAGATAAAACCAAAGTAGAGTCATTTTGGTACATGTATTTGCTAAGACATGTTGAGCCTGTACATTTTTGTAAAGGGTGTGCATTAGTGAAGGGTGTGAGGACCGTGGAGATTTGAACACTTCAGGTCCGTGTGTGTGAGTGCGTGTGTGTGTGTGTGTGTGTGTGTGTGTGTGTGTGTGTGTGTATGTATGGTATGTTTTAAGCTGGTGCTCCACTTTGGTTTTCTGATCCACCCCAACGTTGTTCTTGTGTATGTCAGTAGTCATTTTCTTTGATGTCTTTTAAATCCACTGCAATTCTCTGCACTGATTCTTGCCTTTGTGGTTACCTTTCCTCTCTCTCCCTTGGTTTCTACTGTGTGTCTGTCAGTATTGTACTATATACTCAGTGTTTAAAGGCCCGCTCAGAGATGTGAGAAGTGAGATCAGAGTATCAAGAGTGCTTGGCCAGATGAAGGATTTAAATTTTTTGAAAATGTCTCACTACGCCCCCATCCCCCTCTCTCTTCCTTCTGTCTGTTAAGCAAAGCATATCTTCAAGCTGTCAGTGTTCAGTGAAGAAAATTGTATAGGAAATGTTACAGTTGTCAAGTTGGGGGGAGGGGGAGAGATTGCAATAGGTGTTGTCTTCAGAAATGCACATGGTGGAGAAAGCAAATGTGAAGGCCTGTCTGTAATAGTACTATGGCTGGCATTTAGTTGTACCAGCGTCAGCCAGAAGAGGCATTCATAGCCCTCTTTGTTTCTCTCAGACTCGCTCAGGCACAGACACCGACACCTGTCCTGACAATGGCTTTGATCTTGCCACAGGTAGACATGAAGCAAGTCCTTGTATTCTGAACAGTGTTTTTCAGCTCTTGTGCCCCAACAATGACCTTTTTTTGTTTGTTTATTTATTCCCATCACATCTTTATGATTGCCCCCAAATTGGTCTCTTGTGACCCAAATTGGTCACTTGTTGTGCATTTTTTCAGAGGCAGATTTGGCAGCTAGTGCATGCAGGGATAGGCATGTGTGTGTGCGTTGGTGGAAAAAAACGTTTCTCCTCTTCAGCCTTCTGTGTATGGGTAGTGCAGTGATGAGCACGTTGGATAATGGCCAGACTCTAACACGGGATTTGCATTAGAGGTCCTTCCTTAGAGATTTAAAAGATGTTCTCCAAATTCAAGTGGTCAGGAGGCCCTGTACTCTGTATTCCATGTCTACTTCACTCTTTTCTGTTGTGAACACATTTTCATGTGATTTCTGCCTTTGTATCATGAATGGCTGACCAAAACTCTAGATTATGTAACCATGAATCTCTGATGGGGCAAATGATGTGTTTGGCTATGGGATGCGGTCTCTTCACCTATTGGTCAGAGGCCTGTCTGGTGCAAAGACTCCTCACTTAAAAAAGTGGAGTAGATGCATCACAGTGAGACACCAAAATGATTGCTTTAAAGTGAACTCACACTTGTTGAATATGTCACAACCTGTTGTCAAATAATTATGAAGGACTTTAAACATTGAAGCATGGTTATTCGTACTTTATAACTAGAAACAAGATACATCTATGTATATCTATGTGTTAATTAACTTAAATTTTAGTAGCTCCCCAACAATGGAGGTTGCAACCTTACAAACATCTGCACTTTGCAAGCATACATGCATTACAAAATGTGATCTCAATATTAACAATCTATTACATTGCTTCCCCCAAATGTAATAAATCATTTGATTTAGTGAATATGTTACAGAAGTGAAAATCGATTGATGCAATAGATTCCAAGTCTGCCTGTGGAAGTACACACTTGGGTCACTTCACATGGTCCATCCAGTTTAAGCTAAATGTACAAAAGTTTTTGCAAAACTTATTGCTTGTTTTCTGTTCTGTACTTTTCATGACGAGACACTTTTTGAGATGTAAGCGTGATTCATGAAGATGTATCAATCCATTTTTAGATTTTTTTTTTGTTTGTTTGTTTCTTTTATCTTTTTTACAATATTTAATGAAATCTCACATTTGTAAATATTTGTATTACTTTTGCATATCAAATTCAAAATCAGATCTTCAGTGTTGTAATGTATTTGCTTTCTTAAAACATTGGAATCTTATCATATGATTGTGTTAGAAAATGTCCACTATTAGGAACAAGCCACTGTAAGAAGGCAGAATGCTTATGACCCAATGAACTTGATTTTGTTTGTACCCATTTTGTGCAAAGTAGAAATGTTTAAATCAACCTCTATCAGTGACTTCCCTGTGTGTGTGTGTGTGTGTGTGTGTGTGTGTGTGTGTGTGTGTGTGTGTGTGCGTGCGTACTGTGTGGTGTGTGTGTGTGTGTGTGTGTGTGTGCGTGCGTGTGTGAGAGAGAGAGAGAGCGCAAGAGGGAGAAACGGGGAGAGTGCATGAGTGTGATTGACTGCAAGTATTTGCTGTACCTATGTAATGTTTTGTGGCCAATTGGATGGGCTCATGGACATAACTGTACAGTGTCTCAGTGACTCTCAGCAATTTGTATGTGTTCCTGTGATTGGTATAAAAATGATTTAAATGAACTGGACTCCGATGTGATCATTTCACAGTGTGTGGAGGTGGGACAAAATACAGTTCTGTATTTTGCTGTCATTATGGGATACTGAGTGAAAAAAACATTGACTTAAATGACTGAAGAAGAGGGAAACATTAAAAGGGGTGTGAGTGCTTCCCTTTTTTTTTTTTTTTTTTGCATTTTCAAGCACTAACAAAAGCTACATTTATAATACATTTTACATTTATATAATAATAAAAAAGTAAGCAAGTAAAATAATAATACTAATAAAAAGTCCCCTAATATGGGGGGGTGGTGATGGGGTTATTAAAAAAAAAAAAGCTACATTTATATATCTTTCTTTCTATGAAAGGTTGACAACACTTTTAGGCCAGAAATACACCAGGCTGAGGGTTGGCTGTCTGAAGCATTTGTGGAGGTTTATACATGTACTTGTCACTTATAGACACAAAAACCTGTTTTGGGTCTGATGTGATGTTCTCTCATCGTTTCACAAGTAAAGGCTATATAAACACATGCTACTTCTTGAATAAGATTTAATAAAGGTATGAATAGCACCAACACACACCATTAGATACTATAGTTGGCGTGGAAACGATACACCCACATACCAGAAGGCTTACAAAGATGGTAAGTCGGGTTGGTGATCAGGCCTAGTCCTTGAGCCAGACCCCAAAATTTGGCCTGTACCACTCAACTCAAGGGCAGTAGCATAAGACATTGTGATTTTTGGGTGTGCAACCCTAGAGTTAAAGGAAAGCTCCGGAGTAAGTTTAAGCATAGCCCTGTTGCACGGGCCTTCTAACGGCAATGTATTTCGCATGGAATGAAAGAATTTCGAACAGCATAGACCTAACGCGAAATGCGTTACATTGAGTCAACGGCACCTCAGATTTTACTTTCGGTTTCGAATAATGAGGATCCATTGATTTAGTGTAAAGTGCTTGTTCGCTTCTGTGTTTGCGTTTGGTCTATGTTGTTCCAAATTATTTTGTTCCACTCCTGGTTAACTGGTGCATTTGGCAGGCTCGTTCGGCAGGGCTATGCTTGAAATCACTCCGGAGCACTTCTTTAATCACAAACCTTTTGTGAGAAATCTATGCTGGATATGGATTGAATGTTTAAAACCATTTTGGCATGTGCGACCTATGAAAGCCTCATGGGTGCATGTTGAAAATAAATGCATTTCACAATACAAACACTGGATTAGACCTATATGCCTTGCTGTGGAGGAAAATCTACTCAGTGCATTTAGATCTAGGCCTACATGGTAGGCTACTTGAAAATGTATAGGTTGGACCGTTCAGCTTACAGTTCAGGCCAAAATTCAGAAAATTCATAAAAGCATATGGTGCCTCAATTACAGTTATACATGACATTTAAGAAAACTTACAACCCCAAAAAAGTGTTACTTTAAATCAGGGGTTTTCAAAGTTTTGATAGGTGAGAGCCAAATTAGGGACCCAACATTGAACTGAGGGCCACAAAAAGGGCGAGGGAGGAAAAAAGCAAACAAACATTTGTAATAATTTTAATGACCAGAGTGCATCTCTACAGTTTAGCCTACATTTATTGCTATAAATAAATGCATAAATAGATGCCACTAAACACCACTTAATAGAGATGCATTCTTTCAAAGCAATGTATAGTTTTAAGTTAAAGGGCAACTTCAGTCAATTTTAAGAAGAGCTCTATTGCTCAAGCTACTTGAGATTAGCCAATACTGAAGACGCAAGACATTTGGTCCAACCATATGGGTTTCCTTGAACAGAGAAAAATCACTAACAACTAGCCCATGGGGGCAGAACTTTGAACTGTATTTTTAACATCTTACCATACTCCAAATGTCACCACAAAAACTATGAAACATCAACAGACACCTTACCACACAGAACTGTAGTGTGTATGACTACAAATGGCTGAAAAAGTGGTTAAAACTGTGTGTTTATGCAAGCATTGTTTGTTTACGGTTTTGTAAACACTGCATAAAAACACTATTGTAACCACTTTGTTAGACATTTGTAGTCATAAACACTACAGTGGTGTGTTGTTGTGTGTCTGATGATGTTACATAGGTTTTGGGGTGACTTTTGGAGCATGTTTAGATGCTGAAAACACAGTTTAAAAATCTGTCCCCATGGGTTAACTGTCAGGGCTTATTCTCTGTTCAAGGAAACTTATGTTGTTGGACCAAAATGTCTTATGTCTTTTCCTGTTATTTCTTCTTCTTCTTCTTCTTCTTCTTCTTCTTCTTCTTATTATTATTATTATTATTAATGCCCTTTTAGTTTTGTAGCCACTTTGAGTCAACACTGTTGCGTTAAATGTGCTACATAAATAAAATTGACTTGACTTATTTCTAATGTTAGGGTGATAATATTTAGACCTTACCATGCTCAAAAATCACCTTTGTGCCTTGTCCTCATGAGGTAGCCTAAGCAGCCCACCTAGATGCAACATCTCTTTACAACACATGGGCTTATTTGAAATTGGCTAGCTGTCAGGCTGGTCTAAGTATTCTTCAAACACGACTGTTTTGTTTTAGTTTTTTTTTCCCTGGCTCTTTGGACAGGCTCCTCCAAAGATCCCCATATCCTGCTATAGGCTACACATTGAAAAAAAAAAAACATAAGCCAGATCAGACGCGGCTGATACAATCTCAGCGTGCGACGAGCTATGAGAGATTGTCCATTTCTCTACTACAGACCTAGGTGTCCGTCAGATGTCAGCCTGCCAGCCATTTCAAACAAGCCCAAAACGTGAGGCACTCCCGCGAGGGGTGTTTCCCGTATGTTTGGCATACTTCATGTTCGATATTTAAAATTGCGCCAAGCTAATTGTCTCCGATTGGGAATTAATAAGTGGTATTGTATATTTTCAATAGTCAGTGGCCTATGCCGCAAATAGCAGTTGGTTGAATTCTTATTTGAAAAAACAAGATTGTCTTGTGTTCGTATTGATGTGTATCCTCGAGTTATGCTTGCCAAATAGTGCGCCCTACTGACACCAATGCGCATGACTGGAAAATGCAGAGAGAAGTGGGCCTACTGTTTTGAGTAGAAGTCTTTTACAGCCTGATATCAAAATCAACAACGTCGAGTTATACGAAGGAGGTAAGATGATAAACGTTGCCATTTTGTTATTAGATCTGTTTTTGGCTGTTATGGAAATCAAGAAACATCTCGACGTATTTGGGCGCGGACTTACCGAAAACACTAGGGACGAATAGGAGTTTCCGCAAGCTAGATGGACAAGGCCTGGTGACCCACATTTGAGCATAGCGAATGTCTATGCGAGCGGGTCGTGAGCTAGGGCGAATGTGTGTCAATGCCCTGATATGTATCCGGAATGTATGACTAACGTTAGTACATTTTGCAGTTACGTTTAATGGCAATATCGCAAGGGGCAGTGATACTATTTGATGCATTTGTGACCGTACTGTACATACCCCTTTAGAAAACTGTAGACAATGTTTAATCGGCGTATGTTAACACACTGTAACATTGTGCGTGACAGCTTTCGTGCTTCTGTCCTGGTTGAGGGGACACGCATGCTAGCTTACGAGCTAGCTAGTGTACGTTATGTGAAACTCATTAACACCGATATTGCATCATTTTGGTGCTTGGCATTAATTCTTACATACAATACGTTGGACATAAATGGTATACTTTCTTCATTTCTGAGTTACAACTGGCCATAAGGTATTAGCGTTAGCCATATAGCTAGTAAGCTAACTAGCCGCTAGTGTAGTGGTTCCTGTGTTGAGTTTGCCTGAAAATAGGATTCAGGTTTACAGTGGATTCCATGGTGGTTGGATAGCTGACCACTATGTAAGGGAATTATCTGCTTTAGAACCTGTGCTTTTTTTCTCTGTGTTCCCAGAAGACCGTCCGAGACGATCAAGTTCAAAGGAGTCTGTCACAAGGCATATTATGCACATTGGTAACATTTAAAGGAAGAATGTAACATTACAATTATGCTATGACTGATGAGGTCTGGCGTATGCCAACGATAATTCATTGTTGGTGAGTCATTTCGCCTGTTGTTGCCACTTCCATTTTTATTTGATTAACAAAGTTAACCTTGCATGTTGCATTAACGTTACAGTTTTTAGTAACATGAATGTCATTCCCCAGTAACATGTTTATAATATTTGTTATACACCTTAAATGAACACCAGTCAAGCCTGGGATTTTTTTTTTTGACCTATGGAGCTCCCCTTACAGCTACAGATTTTTTTTTTTATTATTTATTTATTTTTCAAAAGGGAACAATAACATTGCAAAATCTGACCAATACAAGCAGATTTGTTTGCACGCCAAAGAATAGGAACCAGTGATGATCATTTTGGGTTAGCTATGTTGACTGAAACAGGATTCTGGCTTCATTCATTTTCATTGACATTGGGGTGTCCCCTATCAAACTTCAAATGTTGTAACTGTGTGAAAATGCAGCAGGTGCAGTTGAGTAAGCCTTCGTTCACCCCATAATAGAGTAAATAAAAGAACCTAGAATCAGCAGGAAATGTTGCCTTGTGGGTTCTGCATTTTTGTAAGCTATTTCTCCATGCAACTATGTATTTATACATACAACTGCTATGAATTGATATGTCAGAGAGACTAATAATTGTTTGTTCTTGTCATTACTGTAGGAAAGGAAGCGTAATGTTTGGCAGTAATCTGCTGTACCTGAAGTCAAGTACCAGCCCTATCTTACGGTGGAGTGGAAAGTCTGAAAAAAACAAATATACTGCAGCTGCCTAGAGGTAAACCCCCTTAATTTTAGCACACACACATACACCATGATAACCTTTACCTCTCAAGAAATTGCCTTAAATTGCCCTGTGGCATAATTAAAAGTGGTTGTTAATTTTGACCATGTAGGCACTGCTCCAGATGTCTTCCTCACGCCTCAAGAGTCTTCCTCCATAAAGGCAGCCCTGAAGCAACTCCAAGATGACAAGCATTGACAGGTGTGTACTGTAGTTATGCTTTGCTTTGACCCCTTAAGAGTAGGGATGGTCAGCCTGGACTGGAAGTTATATGATCATAATATTTTAGATCTGCAGACCCTTTATCATCCCATAGGAATTGGAACACTTGTGTTGACATTCCATTTGTTTCATTTGGTCTTTTAGTAGGGATGAGTTAGATGGATTGATGGAAGAAGATGAGAAAGATAAAGCAAAACGGTAAGATGGAAACAATATTTTTTTCAGCTAAAGTTCCTAATTTAAAAGCAATTGCAATGAGTGAAATCAAGGAATTATGAGCCAATGCTAATTTAAGAACTTCAGTCATTTTGCTATTTGGAAAATACGAGCAATATCCCAAGCACAAACATTCTCTCCGTATGATAACGTCGTTATTGATGACAACCTTGCACAAATACGGATCCAAAAGTGTAGGTGTAATGTCCCACTCAGTTGAGGGTATTTGATAATAACTAACCCTTTCTTTCTGCCACCACCACACACATACAGTGTTTCTAGAAACAAGTCGGAGAAGAAGCGCAGAGACCAGTTCAATGTGCTCATCAAGGAGCTTGGTGGCATGCTGCCAGGCAACACACGTAAGATGGACAAGTCCACCATCCTGCAGAAGAGCATCGACTTCCTGCGTAAACACAAAGGTAATATCAGGTGTTCGCAAGTCCGTGCTTTAATACACAAACACCTGATGGTGGGTTGAAAGTAGTAGAATGTAATGCACTCTCCTGCTTGAACAGGTAGACCATAAGTTAGGAAGTGCTAAGGGAATTTTGAAAATTGTTAGAGAAAATATTCTGATATTCTGATTCTTGTCTTAAAATACCAGAGTGTGCTTGAACTTTGTTGTTGAATCAGTCCTGAAGAGCATTGCCTGTACTCAAATATGTATAAATACGGTGCAAATTCTCACTATTAACCATTCTAAATGGAATTTGTAGTTTAGGGGTGAAAGGGTATAGTACAGACATATGTACAACTTCAAAAAAGTGCTGTAGTTGTTTGCAGCTTCTAAAGTGTTCAAATGTGGTTTCTGTGTGTGTATTTTAGAAATTGCTGCTCAGTCCGAGTCCAGTGAGATTCGTCAGGACTGGAAGCCACAGTTCCTCAGCAACGAGGAGTTTACGCAGCTCATGCTGGAGGTGAGTTTGCAGTGATCTGTTGCTATGGTGTTGTTTACTTCCCATTTTTATAGCACTGGGAGGGGTTGTATCAGTTTTGCCCTATGATATCGTGAGGCTGAAAACTTTTCCACAAACGACAAATTTCCCCTCTAAAGAGCTCAGCTTGTACTAAATCTCAGTATTTGTGAGTTGTTTTCATAAAGTAATTCACCTTTTCTCATCTGTTTCAGGCTCTGGATGGGTTTTTCTTAGCAATAATGACAGACGGAAATATCATTTATGTGTCTGAGAGTGTTACTTCCCTTCTGGAACACCTGCCTGTGAGTATCAGGGGTGTGGTACTGTGGGAGTATGTTCCATAATTACCTGCACATTTGATTCTCTGCCATATTCAATCCATGCCACACAGCCTAAAACACATTAACTGTTAAAGGAGTAATCTAATTAATCTAATATAAGGGTTTTATGCTGAGCCAACACAGTCAGGCCTCAGTGTTTTGTATGTCTAGACAACTATTGGAAGTATGCACAAAGAAACCCCATTGTAAGTGCCTGTGTCTCTGCCATGGCAGGCGGATCTTGTGGATCAGAATCTCCTGAACTTCCTGCCTGAAGCAGAGCACTCGGAAGTGTACAAAGCCCTGTCTTCTCATCCCGATGGGGAGGATCTGAGCTCTGAGTACCTCAAGGGTAAGTACCCCAGTTTCTCCTGCACAGTTCCTCCCTGTGGCCCTTGCCTACCTCACAGCTGTCCCAGTCCCAACTTCAGCTCCCTGGTGAGGGTGATGCAACATGCTAGCAACATCCTTGGCAGTACTGTTTTTAGAAAAACAGTCCACCATCTGGTTCCAGAGTATGAAAATTATTACAGCAGTTGTGTGAGATTCATGTGAAAGATGCAATGAAATAAAAAAAAAAACAATGTCCTTCCAGGGAAGTCCCTTTAAACTCAGTGGCCATGTTGGTGACACCTTTAGGCAGGTATTTGGACTTACAGTACAGTACAGTAACAAGACCAACCAGGTTCTATGAAATAAAAAAAATAGTATAAAAAAAGTTAATAGGGGAGCTCCATTACTCCAACTATCTGTAGGTCGTACAGACTTAAAAAGTGTGTTGTGGAAGTCCTTATTTAAATCTGAATTGAACAATGTCAACATCTACTCATAGATTGCTCATATAATGCTCAAAAAGACAGCAAATTGTTCACTATGCATGCGGTACCATTTGTGACATGGCTATTACTATTGTGACGGTGATGGTAAACAAAAGGCTAACAGTCAATCATACCATGTCGAGCAACGCGATTGGTTACTTTCAACGCATTGTTGAACTTCTAGTTTCACAACTCTGCCATCTTTATGTTGCGGTACGAATTGCTGCAAAATACTGCTATGGACAGCTTTTCAAGTGATGTCTCCCCCTCCTATTGATAAAACCAACAAATTTGTGATAGGATGGCATTGCACGGTATATTGCAGGTGGAATGTTATAATGGAGTTGATAAATTTGTCATGACAAGACTCTCTGATCGTGACTTCCTGCGGCAGTGGTCAATGCTGTTGTGGTACACAGAATAGAACAAAATCACATTGAAGAGTGCTGGACGCAACAAAAAGTAAAAGGGACACCAGGGAATTGTTTTTCACGTGTTAACTATGATTGGCATGTAGGCAGGGGTCTGCACACTGCGAGGTTCCTGTAGGAGGTATGCTGGTGGTGTTTGTGAGTCTGCTATGTTTAGTATGTTTAAGAGGGAGACAGGAGTCTCCATGAGGGATGCCTCCACCTTGTTTATGTCTGCTCCTTCTCACAAAGGGTTGCTGTCAGATTGTAATGTTTTGTGTGTGTGTGTGTGTGTGTGTGTGTGTGTGTGTGTGTGTGTGTGTGTGTGTGTGTGTGTGTGTGTGTGTGTGTGTGTGTGTTCATTCAACAGCCAAGAATCAGATGGAGTTCACCTGCCACATGCTGAGGGGCAGTATTGACCCAAAGGAGTCGCAGGTCTACGAATACGTCAAGTTCATCGGCAGTTTTAAATCACTGCATACTGGTAACAGTAAGGATTTGTACCTCCATTGTGTTTGCTGTGCTGTGTCCCTGTTAAAACAGTGCTTTAAAACGCACTATATTTGTTGGTGTGGATATCTTATATGTTTTTGTGCTTATCTACTTACATACAGTATAGTATAATAAGAATATTATTTAAGGAGCAACTTTTTTTAATCAGTGTTGCTGCCCAACCACGTAATTGGTTCTGTATATTGTTATTGGGATATCATGACAATTTGCCAAGACATTAAAGATAACTAATGTCCAGTTTAGCTAAATGTGGCAGTGTTCCCATGCAAAAACAAACATTCTTAAGCAACATTTCTGAAAGACTTGCCTTTTGCATCATTACCCAAAGTCATTTAAGTGAAAATGCCTTTGGCTCTTTTTCATACCAAGGTATTGCATGAATGCGCTACTCTAGCTAACTTCCAGGCTCTGCCTTTCGTCCACAGCTCCTTTGGTGAAACGGAATGGCTTGGAGGGCGTGCTGCAGCGGGCACTGCGACCGGCCTTCGACGACCAAGTGTGTTTCATAGCAACCGTCAAGTTGGTCAAGCCGCAGTTCATCAAGGTCAGTCCTCCGCCGCAGTCTGGTTCCTCTGCTCCCTGCGGCGCTCACATAGGTTGCAGCGCAAATATTTACTTTGCCTGAAAACAGCTCTTGTTTACAAAGGTCACTAGAATCATGGTGTTCCCTATTGTGATTATTTTCCCCCTGCTAATGCATCATATTTTGTCCAGAATGCTGTACATGCTGGAAGATTAACTGACATAATATGTGTTCATTAGGAGATGTGCCTAGTGGAAGAGCCCAATGAGGAGTTCACCTCCAGACACAGTTTGGAATGGAAGTTCCTCTTCCTGGATCACAGGTGTGTGTGCGTGTGCGCGTGCGTGTGTGTTCCGATGAACACATGGAAGATCATGTGAATGTTCTGCCTAAAAAGAAGTAGATTTGTACTACTACTGTTAAAAGCCACTGGGCCGTTGATCACTTCTGTTTTGTGTGTGTGTGTGTTTCAGGGCTCCTCCAATCATAGGATATCTTCCATTTGAAGTGTTGGGGACATCTGGCTATGACTACTATCATGTGGATGACCTGGAAGCCCTGGCCAAATGCCACGAGCACTGTGAGTACTGCTAACATAGCTAATCTTGGTCTCATATGAACGCACAGTATCCACATGCGGAGCTGGGACATCAGAGCTATGCCTGTCAGAGGCCTGTGGATCAGACTTATATCGGGCAGGCTTCAATTGATCTAGCAGGCTTAAACTGATCTAGTTGACCTTTCCTCCCCTTCTCCTATTGTGTCTGGATTGATCTGAAATTCTGAATTCTCCTCCTACCTGAAAATGAATAGGGGGGAGGGCTATGGATAATTTTATTTATTTATAAATAAAGCCATTTTATTTCTAGGGTTAGGGTTATGTACTATGCATGCCTAGTATAGTATGCATAGTAGCATAGTATATACACACTGTTGAGTTTACTTTTCTCTTCACCAATTACTGAGTTTGTAAAGATATTGAGAGGATGGGGAGTGCCTATACCATAACTTGACTGGAATTTCAATAAAGGCTGTTCCAGACAGGGAAAGTCAGTGAATTTGATCATTGATCGGGGAATATCAGGGAATTTTGTTATCATGTGTATCACAGCACATCCTTCTATCTTGTTTCTCAATATTTTTCAATTTAACTGGAATAAATTTACACTCTGGCTGATTCATGCTATTTAAGTGTAAGAAGTACACTAAAGGCAGGACATTAGGACTAGTTTATCCATTTTAAAAGGTATTTTCTGCTCAGCACCCAATCATTTCTTTAATGGGAGGTCATGGAAATTCTGCTTTTTGATCAGGGAAGGTCATTGAAAAATCAGGGAATATTAAGTCTGATCTGGAGTAGGAACCCTGACTCACTCTCAACAATTTGCTGTGTAATAACTCTTTGTCAATCACATCCATGTGTGTGTGTGTGTGTTCCTACCGCCCTGCAGTGATGCAGTATGGGAAGGGAAAATCCTGCTACTATCGTTTCCTGACCAAAGGGCAGCAGTGGATCTGGCTGCAGACACAGTACTACATCACCTACCACCAGTGGAACTCCAGACCAGAGTTCATTGTCTGCGTCCATACAGTCGTCAGGTGAGACTGGACACATCACACATACATATACATATACATATACACACATGTACACATACCGTAATTTCCCGACTAATAGCTGCGGCTAATACATTGATTTTGCAAAATTTCTTCCGATATGAGGTTAAAACAGGGGGGCAGTTAATATGGTGTTAATATGGTTTTGTTTTTTTAACTTGCATAAAACACTGTCCTGCGGCTTATACACAATGTGGCTTATATACGGGAAATTACTGTATAAGCTATAGCTAAATCTTTGTCGGCGCGATTGGAAATTCACAAGACTGCACATATCTGTGTCTACAGTGCAAAGTTATCCATTACTATTTGTGAGTGATGGGTTGAAATTTATTTGCCGGGATTCAACAAAGAACTAGTTTAATACATTTATAAGCAAAGTGTAGTAGAGGAGACCGCATTCTGATGCTTTTGTTAATGGTTCAAATGAAACATTGCTTTAATGATGTGTACAGTGCAACCTATAGATGGGGTTGAGCAGGTAATTGTGAGAATTTCAATTCTGATCAGGGAAATGTACCAATGTACCAAATAACTCCAAAAAAGTTTATGACAAACATCTGGTAAAGATAATGTTTGCTCTTTGTCACCCACGTGATATTTCATGACCCACTCTTGAGATGTTAGTCATGATAGTCAAGGCTTTCAGACATTGAAAAAGAAACCAAAACCACATCCTCTTTGGCATAGACAATGATTCATCAATGTTGGGCAATCTTGAGATGTACTCGTCATTTTGGTCTTGCTGCTCTGATAGGCCCATTTCACACTTTAACATTCCAACATTCAATGATGCATTGAATTTATTCCTTTTTCTGACTTGGAAAAATAATGGGACATAACATTTGAAACATCTAAATTCACTTTCTTTCAAATAATGCACATGGGAAGCCCAAAAAAATTAAAAGACCCAAAGAGATGCAATGTTACATTTTGCTCATGCAGGTCATGAAAACTTGTATCTTTTCTAACAACTTGTGTCTTTTCGGGTCTTCCCAATTTGTGGGCTTCACATGTGCATGATGACTGACCTTTGCTCCGTTTTTATCCTCATTGATTAAGGTGTGAAATAGAGCTGGAAATATTTGCCCGAACCCGACGGGGCCCAACAGGACCTGCCGGGTTCGGGCCGGTTCGGGGTCTAATTTCAATATTCCAAGCGGGCCCGGTTTGGGCTCGGGCTGAAAGCCGATGCGCGGCAAATATGCGATCACATGATACGCCTAACGTTCGATCTACAGGCATGCGTTAGTAGATGCAAAATGGATGTAGAAGAAGTTAAACGGAGATTAGCCCTTGGCGAATTCATGTTGGTCGAGCCAGTAAATGCGAGGTCGGAGGTGTGGAAACATTTTGAGCACGTTCACAATGAGAAAAACGAGGCAGTGGGGTATGTCAAATGCAAGAAGTGCGACGTGATGTTAAAGTATGACAGCAAGACAACTGGTTATTTTTCTTTTAACTTTGGGCAGATCATTTATTTTAGCCTTGAAGTTCTTGAACTTCAGACATCTGTAGGCTAACTAATCTGAATAAAAAACGTAGAAATGTTCAGCAAAAATGACTCATTGTTGACTGCTTTGATATGCGCACAACTGAAAAATGTCGGGTTGCAAACGGGTTCGGGCTCTATGAAGCTGTCAATCATACGGGCCGGGGCGGGCTCGGGTGGAGTTCTCTCGGGCTGGGGCCGGTTCGGGTCTTAGTTTTAAGGCCCGTTTCAAGCTCTAGTGTGAAATAGGTCCATACCTTTGTTCACCTCTCTGGACAGTCATTGTTCAGACTTACCTATCTTCTTCCATTGTGCTTTTTCTCTCTCCCAGTTACGCTGAGGTGAGATCAGAGAGACGACGAGGGATGGGTATCGAAGAATCTCCACCTGAGGTCACTGATAAGGTAAGAGACATGTATTTGTTAAACATTTGAACTTACTCAAGTAAGGAATTAAAGTGTCAGCTGGTGTGATGATGTAATTGCTATAATGGTGTGTGTGTGTGTGTGTGTGTGTGTGTGTGTGTGTGTGTGTGTGTGTGTGTGTGTGTGTGTGTGTGTGTGTGTGTGTGTGGGAGCAGAGTCAGGACTCGGGTTCTGAGTCCCAGCTGAACACCTCCAGCCTGAAGGAGGCACTAGAGCGCTTCAGCCGCAGCCGCACACCGTCCACTTCCTCCCGCAGCTCTCGCAAGTCTTCCCACACCGCCATCTCCGACAATACCTGTGGCTGTGAGTATTCCCAAACACACACACACACACACACACACTTTTCTTTTTCTTCTATCAAATTGAGGGGGCATCCATGGTTGCTGCACCTAAACCCAATAGCTGCTGGGGTGTCATGGCTCTATATTGTTTTAGTGTGTGTGTGTGTGTGTGTGTGTGTGTGTGTGTGTGTGTGTGTAGAGAGAATATATAGTGTGTATTTGGTGTGTGTATAGAGAGAGTATATACAGTGTGTGTTTGTGTGTACATATCTATATCTCTAAGTGGAGCCCTCTCTGACTGGTCTGTTTGTTTTTCAGCCACGCCCTCTAAGCTGCAGCTGGACACCAGTACCTCTCCCCACCCGATGGCCCCCTCCACCGTCGACATGGCCTCCCAGTGCCGCTCCTCCATCAGCACACAGGTGAGCTGCGCTCTGGACTGGACTGGACCCTGACTGGACATTCATTCACATGGGGTTTTGAGTGGGCCCTAAAGTCAGCCCTAAAGTTTTCTCCAGTGTTCTAGCCTGAACATGATTTGAGCAATGTGTTGAATTCCATGTGATCTTGTTGTTGTTGCTTCTGCAGTCCATGAGCTCCCAGACCACGGCCCAGAGCGCCACACCATCACTGGGGCCACAGCAACAGCAGCAGCAACAACAGTCCCAGCAGCAGCAGCAGCAGCAGCAGCAGGCACAGCCCGCTGTACAGGTACTGTCAGGACACACACACACACACACACACACACACACACACACACACACACACACACACACACACACACACACACACACACACACACACACACACTGGCACTTGCATGCAAATAGTCCTTGTGCAAAAGAGTTTTTCATACAAAACAGGTTGCATGATTGAAAAATATATGACCTCGCATTGAGTCGGAACATATTTACACCCTAGAATGTTTGTATTATTTTCCAATCTGGCCTAGGGCAACAAAAAGGCTAGAACAGGCCCTGACACACACACACACACACACACACACACACACACACACACACACACACACACACACACACACACACACACACACACACACACACACACACACACACGACAGAACTGTCTGTCTGATCTCTGACCTCCATCCGCAGTTCACGGCGCAGCTGAATGCCATGCAGCACCTGAAGGAGCAGCTGGAACAGCGCACACGGGCCATCGAGGCCAACATCCAGAAACAGCAGGAGGAGCTGCGGCAGATCCAGGACCAGCTTCAGCGTGTGCAGGGCCAGGGAACGCAGGTACACCACCGCACTTCCAGTAAAAGTTTGGTGTAATTCAAGCTTAGCCCTCTTGTACAAGCCTGCTGCCTGCACTACATAGCGAGTGGAATGAAAGAATTTGGAACAACATAGACCGAACGCAAACAGAAATGCGAGCTAGAACTTAACATCTAGTCGATGTAAATACTGCATTCGAAACCAAGAGTAAGATATTGTGTTCCATTGACTCAATGTAAAGTGCATGTTCACTTTTGCGTTTGGTGTATGTTGTTCCAAATTCTTTAATTCCACTCACTATGTAATGCAGGCAGCAGGCTTGTGCAACAGGACTATTCTTGAAGTATTCCGAACCTTCGCTTTTATAACCAGTAGGGTCATTCCACGTCAATTCAACAAGAGCCCACGACTTGGGTCTCAAAAAAATCTGAAAAAATTACCAAATGTACCCATGGTACTTACGCGAAACACTGTAAATTTATTTGAATGTAAGATGTATACTTTCCATGTTACAGCCATTTTTACTGGGGGAGGGGTTGCCCATTTTGTTCACGCTCTTTTTTTTTGTCAAAGTTCACAAGCCCATACCTCAAGAACTAAACCATGTAGGAAGCTCAAATTTTGCATGCTGGTACATAGATAGGAATAGTTTGTAGCAAAACTGTCAGTTTTGGTCTGGATGATCCTGCATGGTCATAGCATTCCCTCAAAGATTATAAAAATTTTATTGGAGTTTTTGGCTGTGCTCTGTTTAGGCCTTCAGAAGACATATTTATACCCAACATAGGTTCTTGATTTTTTTCCCTTGTAGAGATAAGTAGAAACACTATCATAAAAAGCAATAAATAGAAAGGAAACTCTATCAGTGTTTGAACAGAAGACCGCACAAGTCTGACAAATCATTTTGGGTGTCATTTTCAGAGCACCAGAACACCTTGTGGGATTGTCCACAGATTTTTTTTATATTTTTTTCTTTATTCTCCATGAATTCTTCTTTTTTAAAATGCCAATTTGACTTGTCTTATGTGACGTTTTCTTTTTTAATTTCCACCCTGAACATGGGCAAAATGCACATTGAGAGCAATATGTTTTCTGTAACATTCATGTAAAGAATACATAACCAAAGGCAAATTTTGCCCTGACATGATCACCTGAGAGTCCCTGTCCTAACATGGCCTGGTGAAGCTAATGTGATGACCTGAAGGCACCTAAGTAAAGGTGGGATAGAGGCCTTTTATTTCAGTGATCCCAGTGGCACCTTTTGTCACTCTTGAATCTTAAAATTGCCACAAATCTTCCAAGCTGCTCTTTTGGTTCTGCTGAAAGTGAATGTCATCAGTCTCATTATACAAGGTTGGTAATATTTTATTCAATTAATGTATTTTTTGATGATACAACTCTGGAATAAATTCTTGATTGGCATATTTCTTTGAAGGAAGCATAACCTTCTGAGGCTGAGTGACCTTGCTGAGACCAATGTTGAACTCGTAACACTCAGAAAGGCCTCTACCCCACCTCTACTCATGTGCCTCCAGGTCATCATGTTAGCTTCATCAGGCCTTGTTAGGATAGGTGGAGGTGCACAGAACCACTACTGAGAGTAACCACAGGTGCTCCTTAAATCATTGAAATTGAAAAGGATACCTGCACCCCTGCACAGGGACTCTCAGGTGATCATGTCAGGGCAAAATTTGCATTTGATTATTTATTCTTTACATTAACATTACATGTTATAGAAAACATATTGCTCTCAATGTGCATTTTGCCCATGTTCAGGGTAGAAAATAAAAAAGAAAACATCACATAAGACAAGTCAAATTGGCATTTTTAAAGAAGAATTCATGGAGAATAAAGAAAAAAATATAAAAAAAATCTTTGGACAATCCCACAAGGTGTTTTGGTGCTCTGAAAATGACACCCAAAATGATTTGTCAGACTTGTGCGGTCTTCTGTTCAAACACTGATAGAGTTTCCTTTCTATTTATTGCTTTTTATGAGAGTGTTTCTACTTATCTCTGCAAGGGAAAAAAATCAAGAACCTATGTTGGGTACAAATATGTCTTCGGAAGGCCTAAACAGAGCACAGCCAAAAAGTCCAATAAAATTTTTATCATCTTTGGGGGAATGCTATGACCATGCAGGATCATCCAGACCAAAACTGACAGTTTTCCTACAAACTATTCCTATCTATGTACCTGCATGCAAAATTTGAACTTCCTACATGGTTTAGTTCTTGAGGTATGGGCTTGTGAACTTTGACAAAAAAAAGAGCGTGAACAAATTGGGCACCCCCTCCCCCAGTAAAAATGGCTGTAACATGGAAAGTATACATCTTACATTCAAATAAATTTACAGTGTTTCTCGTAAGTACCATGGGTACATTTGGTGATTTTTTCAGATTTTTTTGAGACCTAAGTGCGCGGGCTCTTGTTGAATTGACGTGGAATGACCCAGTAATAAAAAATGAATTGTAATTGGTTATTTTTATTGTTGTTGTTGGTGGTGATAGTTTAACAAAAAAAAGTGTCAGTCTGATTGGCTCGAAAAGCTAAGTTAGACTCAGCTAAACTGAATTAGAGTCCCAGTAGTATTTAGCGCTGATGATGTACTGTATAACCCGCCTGATAGCTTGCATTTTGCATGATCAGAGAACTCTAATGACTCCTGCTTCCTTTCTCTCCACCCCTCCCTCTTTCCTTCCCTCCTTCTCTGATGGGCAGATGTTCCTGCAGCAGTCGGCAACGGGCGGGCTAAACGTGCAGCTGGCGCCAGGCAGTGCGGCCATGCTGGGAGCGGGCAATCAGGCAGGAGTGCTGACCATCCAGTCAGGGGGGCAGCAACAGCAGCAGCAGCAGCAGCAGAATGTTAGCAGTTCTGAACAGGTAGCCGGAGCAGCCCAGAAACAGCAGCCACAGGCCTCTGCATCTCAACAGACAGCCATTACACACACACAGGTAACACTCTCTCACACACACACACAAACACACAAGCTGGACAGCAGCTATAGCAAACACTCATACAGGTACCAAACACCTGAACCACGCGTTCACATTTAACATTCTTTCATAAATTGCTTATGAGTAGTGTACGGTGGTAGTGTGTGAGGTTTGTTTAGCTACTTCAGTGTAGACAGATACACATGGGAAAAGGTGAGGGTTGTTTTTGCTACTTTGCTGTAGTGAAACTGAAAATGTGCTTCATTTGGAAAGAGGGATTTGGGAATGGTAGTGGGGTTTTGTTTTTTTTTAGGCATTTTTGAGAAAGGGTACAGAGTCCTTTTAGAGGAAAGCATAGCAGCTTTTGCATCGAAAGCTCCCACCTGTAAATTCTCTTAATTGAGTCTTTGAGCTAAAGCTGAAATGGTTGGGTTGGGCAGTCTTAGTATCTGCTCCTTATGTTATTCATGGCCAGCAATCTGTCAATAGTTTGAAGTATGAGACATTTAGAGTGGCATCTACTCAGAAACAATTCTTAAAGAAGCTGATGTAACTGTGGAGAGTGTAATAGATATTGATCCCTTATGATGTCATGGAAATGTTTATGCCGAGTCATCTCTCCCATGTGATTAGTCCTGATGATGTCACATTGTGTGTGTGTGTGTGTGTGTGTGTGTGTGTCTCTTTGTCCCTAGACGCAGCGTGCATCCCAGGGTGCATTGCCCACTCCACTTTATAACATGATGATTTCACAGCCTGGCTCTGCCAACATGATGCCCATCGCAACCAGCTTGGCCCACACTAACCCCCAGGGCACCACCATCACCACCTTCACCCAGGACCGACAGATCAGGTTGACACATACAACCTCTTTACAGTTAAAGTTAACAATGTTTTTGACCAGCTGCTTATCTGCTGCATGTAAATGCTTTTACAATAGTTAGGTTAACAATTAAGTTAATGTTATGTACCTTCTATTTCATTGTTTATATACGCCTTTATTCTTACTAAATCTCTCTCTCTCTCTCTCTCTCTCTCTCTCTCTCTCTCTCTCTCTCTCTCTCTCTCTCTCTCTCTCTCTCTCTCGCTCTCTCAGGTTCCCAACTGGTCAGCAGCTGGTCACAAAGCTGGTGACGGCCCCCATGGGCACAGTCATGGTCCCCACCACCATGATCATGGGGCAGGTGGTGACGGCCTACAACCCTTTCCAGCAGCAGGGCCAACCGCAGGCCATCACGCTGCAGCAGCAGCCTCAACCCCAGCCGCTCCAGGCCCAGGCAGACTCCCAGAGCCAGGCTGCCCAGGGCCAGACCACACAGACAGGAGTCGCTCAGCAGGCTCAGCAACAGCAGCAACAGCAGCAGCAGCAGGCGCAGTTCTTGCAGGTAAACAGCAGAGGGCGGCAACAATCGGCACAGTTGCTGAATGTAAACAGCACAGGGTGGCAGTATAAGGCGCAGTTCCTGTAGGCAATCAGCAGAGGGCAGCAGCAACAGGCGCACTTCCTGCAATTCGCCGGCAGAGGGCAGAGTCAGTTCTAGCCGGGGAAACGGCATAGGGCGGCTACAGCAGCAGGAGCACTGACAGCACAGCCAATGGGGGCTGTAGCCAGTCAGCCGTTGAGAGGGCTGAAGCAAAAGAGGAAGAGAATTATTGCAGTGTTTGAGTATAATCACCTATCAGTACCACAGAAGGGATAGCGGCTCTCAATCAGATGTAGAATGAGTGCTTCTAGTATTACCCATATTTGCATTTGTTTGCACAAGTTCCTACAGTCTGTATTGCATTGTGTGAAAGCTGTTTAATTTGAATTGTACATGTATTATAACCAACCCTCTGTTAGGGTTTTGTGTTGGCAGGCATTTGAATGTTATTTAGATAGATGCTTTATTGATCTCAAAATGCTGCAGGAAATTACCGTAAGAATAGCAACCAATGATAATGAAGAGTTTTACAAAACAACATTTCCCATGCATTGAAAATACAGCGGTCTGTCCACAGCATAGTGTGTTAGGTAAAACTGTTAACAAGCATGTTTGATATGAAGTTTGGTAATTAACTGGAGGACTAATATAAACATGTAATAAATGAAGGATATCTAAGGAATAATCTGCGAGGTGGACTGTGGCATCACTCTGAAGGGAGATATGACCACCTCGTAAAACGTTATCGTCATTATTACACGCTTACCTTCTGAAGTTCTCGATAACATGGCAATGAAGCATTGTTTATTACTGCTTTCGTGGTCATTTAATGATTTAAGACAGGTAATAGCTTCCGCATCAAAGACAAAGTCCGCTAGCTTTCAGATCAGCTGATTGGTTAAGGCAACATTCTGATTCACTCTCCTAAATCAGTTTGTCTATAGAGACTATAGAAGGTTGGGAAGTCCCATTAAAGTGAACGGAGCATTCTGCAGCATTATAAAGAGTTGTGTAATAAAATATTAACCCTAAGTAATAGGGGGTAGGAGGTAGGAGGTAGCCATGCAAGTAGTGCAAGGGTGTCAAGTGGGGCAAGTTAATTTGTAGTGCAGTAAAGTTGTGTTATAAATGCAAGAAGTACAAAGGCAAAGCCAGCAAAAATAGGCATTTTAACTTCAGTGACAAATATTTTTTGGATGCTTATCCACGTATTTTCCCTGCTTTGTGTGTGTGTGTGTGCGTGCGTGTGTGTGTGTGTGCGTGTGTGTGTGTGTGTGTGTGTGTGTGTGTGTGTGTGTGTGTGTGTGTGTCTGCAGGGGACCCGTCTGCTTCATGGTAACCAGTCTACCCAGCTCATACTGCAGGCAGCTTTCCCCATTCAGCAGCAGGGCACCTTCACCACCACAGCTCAGCAGCAGCAGCAGCAGCAACAACAGCAGCAGCAGCAGCAGCGTCAGCCCCAGCTCAAGCCTCAGACTCAGAAGCAACAGAAAGCCCTGGCCAATCACCGGACAGATGGTGCCAGCACCCAATCACAATAAACCAAGGATTGATTGGCTCTCATTGTTTTAGGTTGCCAGTCAAACTGAACTCCTGAGATTTGTCTGGCCCAGGATTGGTGGCGGGTTTTATTTTTGTTGTTTTTTTTTTTATTATTATTTTTATTTGTTTTGGAAAGCTCAGTATTGCCACAGGACCACAGACATGATCATGATTTTTAATTATCCACAATTGAATCATCGGTAACAGGAGAAACCCTGGTGTGCAAAGGAAGTTCCTGCTGCATACATCATGAAACTGGACACTCTGCAGCAGGACGGAGCTCACCAAAACCCCCCCAGTCATCTTGACATTTTCATCTGCTTCCAATCAATTGTTTCTCTTTTTATATAAATATATATATATATAGTAATAAATATTTATTCAAATGGAGAGAAAAAGATTTTTGCTGGTTGTCATCCTCACCAAAACCTCAGAAGAAGGCTGCTGTGTCTGTGGATTCCATAGTGCGCCTAAGAACTTTGACTGAACAGTGGATGCCCAAAAGACTTAGCCTCCCTGTCCAGTTCCAGTGTAAGATAACCTGTAAATATCCTGACATAATGGAACAAGACAAGCAAGTATTTTATAAGATGCATGACCAGTGTAAACTTTTATTCTTAGCTTTTGATTTTCGATTATTATTTTTTAATGTTCTTGTATTGTTCTGAACAGAGGGGGGAGGGAATTGAGAGCCTAACCTTTTTTTATTATTATTTTAATCTAGTTTCTTCAGACTGGTTCAGAGGGATTTTTGAGGGTGTCACAGTTTGTTTAATACAGAATTTAAGATTTAATGGAACTTTCACAGAACTTCCACAAACAGTTTTTTTTCCCGTCTAGATATTTTATTGTATCCACATATAGTTTTCCCTCCTTTTAGAAGGACCCTAGGATAAATATGCTTGAATATACCTGACAAAATTTTATCTCTTAAACAATGAAGTGCCAACAGGTGAATTAGTATGAGCTTTGTATTTTTGTTTTTAACGCTACTTGTCAAATAGCGAAAGCTCAGTTTGTAAAACTGGGTGGTGTTCAGTCTTCTGTCCTCCATGTCGCCCCCTGGTGCCTGCTTGGACCCTCCTCGTGCCAGCGGCCCCACCTGTGGGAAGCCAGGACGCTCACCTGTGCTGGCTTACTGAGGACCTCATCAGCTGGGGAGTGGGACCATTAGTCACTGTTGTTTTGCCTTTTTAACCCCAGTCTGTCTTTCTGCTTGTATGGTGGTGGTGGTGGTGGTGGAGGTGCAGCAATGGCAGAGGTCTCCCAGCTAGGTGTTGTCTTTTGGGGGGTGGAGAAATGGTAGAGGTCTCCTCATGGCCAACCCCTAGATGTTGTCTTGTGGATGGTGGAGAAATGGTAGAGGTCTCCCCAAGGCAGACCTCTAGATGTCGTCTTGCCGTTGATGATGCAATGGGTCGCCCCATTGGGGATGTCTAGATGTTGCCAAGGCTCCCTATGCCACCTTTTGTGCTTTCCAATGTTTCCAGCGTCCTACCCTTGGTGTGTGTGACGCAAGACTGGACACAGTGAGACTGATGAAGCCCTGGTGTCTCCCATCCATTGAGTAGATATCTCGTAGCTTCTGGCCATGCCTTCCTATCCTCAGCAGCTATACCGAAGCGCTTCGCTGGTCCCTATTCCTGCGCAGTGAGGTTCATGAGTTGGCAGCTCCCACTGTCCCCACTTTCCCACTGTTCACTGTCCTCGGGGGATTGGGAATGATTTCTGGTTAGAGGGAAGATTGCCTCCTATCAGTAGCTTTACCAACTCCACCCCTTATAGCAACTCGGTTTTAGTAGTTGTAAAACTTTAAACTAAGCGTACTCATAGGACTAATTTTAAATTGTAGCTAAACCCCCCCCCCTTTGCCCCCTTTTATGTTCACCAGCAAGTACTGTGATGATGCACACTAAAACTTGCTTCCCCACTTTCTGTGCTGACGGAATTTGAGATACCCATCCCAAGGTAATGTTAGTATGTGAGCACTTATATTTGTTTGAGCACTTATGTGAGGGAAAGAGAGAGAGAGTGAGTGTGTATGTGTGTGTTTGTGTGTATATGCTCTTCCAGCCCAGGTGTCTTACATAACTTGCTAAGGATACTGAAGCTTCATGGTACGCATGTTTTTCCGTGTCTCTCAGGTATAGGAATACAAACAAACAGTCTGTACTCAGCTCTGGAATGCTCATAGGATTGGATTTGGTTTTGATGTGAGGAAGAGTAACTAAAGGAGGGGGTGGGGCAGAGTAGCCTCTGCCTCATCCTCTGCTGGACATCCCATAGTAAGCCATATCAAATGTGTGCTTTTGGCCTCAATTGGATCTTGCCCTATGTTCTGTGAACCGTGTGGGTGTGTGTGTGTGTGGAGTGTAGTTTAAGGCTCCGTATTTGTATGTATACTTTACACAGTGTGTAGTTTTCCATTTGGGAGAATGTCAGTACATTACAGTTCAGTAGTAATGTGTGTGTGTGTGTGTGTGTGTGTGCGTGCATTCACACTCACAGAAGTCATTTGAATGAGGCACCGGGCACAACACTGTTATGCACAGTCGTGAGTTTGGACATAGGTGTGTGTGTGTGTGTGTGTGTGTGTGTGTGTGTTGGGAGGATGCAGACGAGCATGAGTGTTGATTTGTAATGTCATTATCACACAGGGGTTCACCATGTGTTACCCCCGGTGATAACCAATCAGTTCTTGCTTTGCAGTAAACAAAACATTCTAGAGACCTCCTCTTCGGCTAGGTTTAGACGCTTACCTCTGAAGTCTCAAACATAATCCTTATTGTGGAAACATTTTTATATAATGCAAATCAGAACCTACTTTATTTTCTTACAGCTTAAGGAGTTTTAATTGTGCAGGGATCAGGGAAATGATAGAGTGGGCAAAAGAGACCGTTGTCACTGTTGAGCTGAAGAAGTGGTTTGTCAGAAGAGAGACAGAGTAGTTAAACAAGCTGTGACACTCAGGCTTCGTCGATCGATCTACTTCCAAATACCTTCCTGCTTTTCAAAAAAAAAGAAAACATCCCCTTGTTTACTTTCGTGTTGTTGTTGTTAATTGTTGGTGTTGCTACTATTGTTGTTGGTTGGTGTTATTTTTTTTTGTTTTGTTTGTATGTTTGTTTTCCTGGACAATGCATTTATTATTCAGTGGTGTATTCCTCAAACACAGATGTCACTCAGATGCAGCACCCCTCCTTAATGTATGCCAAGTATAGGAATGAATTTAAGTCAGTAATACTCAACATCCTCTGTAAAGTCTTTGCAGTTTTGCAAAGAGTTTTCTGGCTGAACTTAAGTGCAGAAAAAAATTGAGTTGTGCAAAAATCACATGGAAGGAAAACTGGAGGTTTTTCACAGGGCCTTATTCAGAACAATGGACATGTTCATCTTGTCATCAATACTGTATGTAAACAAAATGAGTGTTTTTGAGAGGTTCTACGGTGCTACACTACAGTATAGGGCGTGTCATTGAAGTATGCTTTAGAAAGAAAAAAAAAAATCTGTCACAATGGTGTCTCAACTGAAATATCACATAATTTTGCAACAGTTTCGTAGACGAGTTTGCCAATAACCTCTGCCCCTTATTAATATTCGATATTAAAATAAACAATACAACAAACTATATTTAAGTTCTCTCCTGCATTTTCAATTAACAGAAAATGGATGTGTGAAATGTAGGGGGAAAAAAAACAATGAAACAATTCATATTACATTGTTTAATCCATCTCATCCTTGTATCAAAACTTCAGAACTTCAAAACAAGTTCCTTGTAAGTCACACAAAGCTTTACTACAGCAATTCAATGTTCACCACCATACAAGTTCTTTTTAATTCACACACACTCACTCACACGCATTCACCGCAAATATATACACACCCTCTTAGCCCGTCTGTGAACTTTTATCGTCTTGTGTACTGGACAAAAACAAAGTCACTCCGAAGCTACACAGAGATGATCTATGTACAATGGCAAAGGAAGGTATCATGTTTTTAATGGCCATAAATAACAGCAGTCAAGGTTGTGCTCCTCTCTCTTCATCGACTGGTCCACCATGACCCAAATGTTGTTTTCTGAGTATCACATCATGGACAATGTGTTTCACATAGTGCTGGCTCAGCTCAGATTGCCCCCCTCTCCCCATACCCGAAATACCACACAAATCAATACAATGAAATGGAGTCCAGCCACACTTAAAGGAAACTCGAAAGGCATTCTTCTTAGATCTCGGTCAGCATGAGGTATAGGTGGTCAGGAAAACTCTAGCAAGCCATAGAAGACATAGGATGTTATAAGGCCAATCGGAGGTAGGAATATATTAGGAATATATAGAGACTCAACGAGAATGGTGGAAACAGGTTGGAATATTTTCACAATACTAAACCCAAGGATTGGGTTGAAGCTGAAGGACCAGAACAAGACACTTTTACTCACAGGCCTACAATGTTTTTAGTTTGTGAAAAGCCTTAATAAGTTCTATTATGGCTGCTGTTCTGAGACACAAATGTATCTAACCACAAACTACCATGGAATGCCAGAGGAGAGGAGAGGAGAGGAGGGGGAATGATATTGCAGACTCCTACACAACAGTCAGGAGCTGGCCGGGCCATGCTATCATTCACAGCAACATGAGAAGCTCTTATCTTTACTGGACCAATGGGAAGGCAGAGAGAGATTAGCATTCAGCAGCAGCTGTGGGGGACTGCTGAACAGGGGATCAGTTTGGTGTTGTCTAGAACAGCCAACCGGACCACTCAGACAGAGTCGTACTCGAGGAAGACGTCTGAGCTGGAGAGAAGAGGCTGAGTTGGGGCAGTGGTACTGCTTACTGAGCTCAGCCTCTGAGAGGGCGCCCTCTGTCGGTCCGGAGGAGCAACACCTCCGTTACTGATCGTGCCGCTGAGCAGGTTCAGGTACTCCTGAGGAAGAGAAGAGGCAGCCTGGTTACAGGTACAAATATGTGAAACTGAACAAAATTTCATGTTGAACATGAAAATGCATAGTTCTATACATGTGCACAATATTGTACATTTGTTCTGAGTAACTTATTGCATTGTTTTACATTTCTTACTCTGTTAAAACCAGAATAATTTCAGATGAAAGGCATAGACACATTGGACTTGTAAGTTGAACCATGGTTTATAATAATCACAGGCAACAGCTACTGTATATGAGAGAAGTCCCTACTCGTTTGGTATGCTCCGAGAGCAGGACTTCAGTCCTCTCAACCAGCTTCTTGAAGGAGGGCCTCTTCAGGGGGTCTGTGTTCCAGCAGTATCTCATCACCTCATAGCTGATGAAGCATGGCAGCAGAATGGGAGGAGTAGTCAGTCACATTTATAAAGATTTTGTTAGAATATGCACAAATGTACTGTACGTATGTAACACACACGCACACACACACACACACACACACACACACACACACACACACACACACACAAACATCCAGATTCATGTAGTATACACTTACACATACATGTACTGTGCACTTACACACATATAATTTTCATAAATACTGACATTACATCAGACTTTTGTCAAATAAGGAACTTATAACTATGAGGATTAAAAAAGCACACACACACGCACACACACACACACACACACAGCTACAGTATGTCTTACATTTCACTAGGTGCAAATTCTGGCTCGCTCATCCTGTACCCATCCTGGATCATCTTATAGAAGTCAACACCAACATGAATGCCAGGGTAAGGACTGTTACCTGTGAAGGAAATTATATTAAGTGATCTGATGATTTAGGGGGGTCACTCAATTGCTTAAGATTGTTTTTTGCGTAACATTACAGTACAAACGTACAGTATTGTGCATTTCTCAAAAGAGCAGGGCAAATTACAGAGGAAGACCTGCAACAGCAAACAACTTGCTAAAATTTTTAATAGTTACTACCATCTGTTAGTACCATTAGAATGAAAAGTTCCTGTGTCATTGTTTATGAACAAGATGTCAATATAATATGCATTTTACTACGAAAAAGCTCATGGCAGCAGTTTTTTTCTACTTGGCATACAGTGCGTTTCACATTACTGTATGTAGGAGATCAAACATCAGACAGGATTCATATTTCTGGAATAAGAATCTAGCTATTTGTCAGACCATGTAATTTCTAAGGAAAAAAAGACCAGACTGTTTTGCACTAAAGCTTGTCTTTCTGAAGTGTGCACATTTATATTGCAAAAGACAAATGCATATGCATGTGTAATTTAATTTGACCAACAGGATACTGCCAATATTGATCAGTACACAAACAATTAGATAAATGTGCATTGGTCTTTCAAATGAAATTGTTATTATAGATGGTGGGGAGGATGCAGCAGTTGTTTTCAGAATTGAAATTCTCATCTGAGAAATGCACCAGAATTTGAGTATGAAGAAAAAGTGTCGATTCAAACAAGATAAAAGTAAGCTCTAATTGCTCATTAGCAAGGCTTTAGCATAAACCACAACACACCAAGCGAGAAGATCTCCCAGAGCAAAATCCCATAAGACCAGACATCACTCTCAAACGTGTAGATGCCTTCAAAGAGACTTTCTGGAGACATCCACTTGACAGGGAGTCGGGCCTATAGAAGAATGAAATGATGTTACACTTAGACTTAGACTTGATGTGGATGAAGGGATGGATGGATAGATAGCTACATAAGGACATAATATACTGAATATGCACCTACAGTATATAGTTCAGCTACTTGTAACTGGTCCAACCTTAAAGCCCCAATGTGTAGCCTTCGAGAGAAATTAAGCGTAACGCAACGCAAATTACGTATTACAGCTACGGAAGCCTGCATGCGGACGCCGGTTTATTGTCAGTCTATAGCAAAAACACAAACAATATGACCGCTTTCAGCTTCCATATTCCAAGATGGCGGCGATACATGGAGAGTCTACCCAAGTTAATGTGCGTGGAAATGCAAAATTTCAAGCCAATACGGACATACAGAATTAATAGTGGTGGTTAATATTTATAAGAGAGGACAAGCTTGTCAACAGGTAAAGCATATTTTGATATTGAACAGTAAAAACATTGCACATTGTACCTTTAAAACCAAAGAGATGTGTAAAACAGTAAAAGGACTGAAAGCAAATTTCTGAGACAAGGGAACCTTTGGAGCCTTACTTGGAAATGTGAGTTACTAAGGAGTGTATGGGTGCACTGCAAAAATGTGAGAGGCCAATAGATTCTTGTTACTGTACTCACATTGCCTCTGAGCACGTAGTTGGAGTCACTGGCAATGTCTCGGGCGAGACCAAAGTCACAGATCTTGGCTACTCTGCCTTTGGTGAGGAGGATGTTTCTGGCTGCCAGGTCTCTGTGGATGCACTGAGAAATACAGGAAAAGACAGATGAGGATGTATGTACCATACCATACCATTTGCTCAGGTAAACTTACACTCCAGAGCACTCAAATAGCTCCAAAACTTGACATATCTAAGGACACATGTGTAGCTACTGTACGTAGTTCACAGCAGCATTTCTAGATTATTGTATTGTGTTTCAGCATGCACTGCATTAAATGCACTGCTGGGAAATCCTAAATATTCAGACTAAACATATTTTTTTATCATCTTAACATTTCATCCACCCCTTTCAACCTTCATGTGAACCAAAAAGAACAGGGAGCGATCAGCAGAATTGGATTCTGAATCAATAAAATTCAAGACACTGAATCCAAGGCAGAGGTGGCCTTACGTTTTTGGAGGTGAGGAAGTCCATGCCTTTGGCTACTTGGTAAGAGAAACTGAGGAGGTCCTCAGTGTCCAAAGAAAGGTCATCTTTATCTCCACAGCATTCTGGAACAGAACACCACGGTCTAATCTTTACAAATAGGACTATATGGATGAGCAGACAATGTTGGCTTTAATTACTCAGCATATCTTCTTGAGCAAGGAGCCAGTAGCAGTTTTCAAACAGAGATGTGTTTGTATAGCTTACCTGAGAGGTTTGACTTCCTCTGGTAAGACCTCATTGGCATGTAACCATTGGCATTGCCATCCCTGAGAGAGAGAGAGAGAGAGAGAGAGAGAGAGAGAGAGAGAGAGAGAGAGAGAGAGAGAGAGAGAGAGAGAGAGAGAGAGAGAGAGAGAAATTCAATTTGGATAAGTAGGCACTGAGTAAAAACACAACTTCCAAAATTTCTTAGGAGCCAACGATGCAAGACGATGTCCCAGTCTCTTCCAGAAGTGAAGGCTGCCAAGGACAGCGAATACAAAGTAGCATTTTGGCGGTGGTTGTAGTCTTACCCGCTATCTGAAAGACCGTGAAAAAGAGCCTATTGACATGCCCCAGACTAGCATATACTAATGCATTTAACTTTTTATCTTACTGACACAGTATGAACATTTGGCAATAGCTGGTACTTAACAGTTTCATCACTCAACCACAACTCCATAGAGGCTTCAAGCCAGCAGCTTATAACATTTTTTAAGTCTTATTAAATTTTTAATGACAATACTTTGAGTGATGGACACAACGGCAATTATGTTATTGAGGAAAAAAATTCAATTCAAACACCTAGTGATGTCTATGAGAGTACTGATGTATTAAGAACAGACAATAAGCCCCACTCACTGCCACTGAGTTTCTCACCTGATGGGGAGGGGCTGTGGTTGACTTAGCAGGTTCTTATAGTAGCCATCGCCCGTTTTCAGACTGAAGAACTCCTCCTTCTTGCGTCGCAGGAAGCTGAGCAGGTCCCCATAGCAACAGAACTCAGTGATCACCAAGGTTGGACCTTTCAGAAAGAGGAAGCTGCTTACAGGGAGTGCCATGGTACTTTTATCAAGTCTGATTGTATGGAAATTTTTCAAACTGTTCAAAGCTATCAGATCTGAGATCAGTTAGTTCTGAGAGCATTTACAGTACTTTATTGTTTACATTTATGTAAAATTACAGGCAGAAGTGAGCATGTTTTCTATCTAGCAGGACCTCGAGGCCTTCAGACATGGAGAGATAAGGGACATTAAGGGAGGCCCACAGCCTGAGCTCCACAGAACTCACCTCCCTGAGTGCACGCTCCCAGCAGGTTAACGATGTTCACATGGTTCCCAATGTAACTGAGGACTTTAAGCTCCGACATGAGTGCCTCTCTCTCGGTGGAGTGGGCGCTTGCTGTGGAGAGGAACAGTGAGTTTTATTTTGAGTGTGTGCCTGATAGTCAGTCTAGTCAGATGATGTCCAGTAGGCCTACACACAGACACATTTTATAAGCTTTAGTTGATTCTAACTTGCAAGTATACAAACCAACACTCACGTTTCAGCATTTTCACTGCAACAGTGGTGACAGAATCAGGAGAGCAGAGTCCATAGGCTGTGGCCTGTACCACCTTACCAAAGGCACCAGATCCTAAAACTTTCCCTGAACACACACACACACACACACACACACACACACACACACACACACACACACAGAGAGAGAGAGAGAGAGAGAGAGAGAGAGAGAGAGAGAGAGAGAGAGAGAGAGAAATTATGTGAAAAGATTGAACAATATGAGCCATCCTATTATTTCAAATTCATTTAATTCAATGTGCTTGACTTTTCTGAGCTGAGAAATGACCATGCTTTCCTTAGTGATTGCAACCTTTAGGTTGAGTAAAATTACAAAAAAGTAAATATTACCCTGAAGAGGCTTCATCCGTGTAACTGAATTAAAGGCCAAGATAAATTCAATTATCTTAGAGGTTTTGCCATTTCTTTGGTTTGTTTTGGAGATTTGTCATTGTGCACGATCAAGAAAAATTCTCTTCCCTTTATCTCACACAAAATACCTTTTTCCACCCCTTGCACCAACAAGGATACCTCCAGTTCATCAGCTATCCACTGACAAACCTCCACTTCATTCCAAATGGTGAAAGACATCTCTAACATCTCACTCAAATACACAAAAAAATTGCAAAAATTCCAATGTGGAGAGGATCATGCATCCGTTTCCATTGCAACCAACTAAGTTGCTGACTATGTCTTTGAGAAACAGACCCGTGCATTAGCAGTGTTGTTTACGTACCAAACCGCAGTCTCTCTCGAGGGAACTCCCACTTCTGGTCGTAAGGCAGCTGGGTGGGGTCTATGTAAATATAGTTGTTTCCATGAATGCTCTCAATCACTTTCCAGTGAATCTGGTATTTGGGCTTCTGTGGAAAGATAAGAGTGAGCAGGGGAGAAGTAAGGCAAGTAACGGTCACAATAACGGTCCAGTAACATGGTGAGATAGCAGGATGGAGAGAGAGAGAGAGAGAGAGAGAGAGAGAGAGAGAGAGAGAGAGAGAGATTAGGTGGAGAGAGTTAGAAGTTACCTGCATATATTTGTATAGGAGTATCACTAGCACAAAACTGAGCCCTGTTGCTGCACATACAACCCCAGTCAGCAGTGGGGTGAAGAGTTTGTGTGGCACTGTATTCTCTGTAAGGAAACGCACAGAGAGAGAGAGAGAGAGAGAGAGAGAGAGAGAGAGAGAGAGAGAGAGAGAGAGAGAGAGAGAGAGAGAACATGATATAAGCAAGTACATACTACTGTTCTAAAATAGGAGTCATGATGATGACCCTATACTATACCCTATACCCAACTAAAGCATCATTCCATACAAGTAATAAATGCTGTACATAAAAGCATCAATAGAAATATGCACAAATACACATCATCAAACATTTATACATAAATGACCATAACAAACTATACACTCTCTATGCACAAATTCTGCACTCTCCCTCACATGCGCATGTCCGTGTAAGCATGCACACACACACACACACACACACACACACACACACACACACACACACACACACACACAGTGATAGGGGATATAGGAACATGTTTACATGCTGCCTGTATTTCGTGTCCCTGCTGGAGGGAAAATAATCTCTTATTTAAATCCCA
>JAODXP020000004.1:3169853-3197353 GCA_027497455.2 Sardinella longiceps
AGGGCTCCCCCTCACGCACCATCAAGTCATTCACCATGGACCGGACAAAAGCATTCACCGGGTCTGAGGGAGCGAGAGAGGGAAAAGATAGATAGATAGATAGATAGAGAGAGAGAGAGAGAGAGAGAGAGAGAGAGAGAGAGAGAGAGAATTGAAAAACAAAACAATTGATTTGGGCATTCAAAAACCTGTATGCTAAAGTCTCAAGAGTTTGTACCCACAGCATAACTGCATGGCAAGGATCATACAGAGGCTCTCTCACACACACACACACACACACACACACACACACACACACACACATAAAGAAAGAGAGAGGCACCTTTCACGTAAACATATATGGAGCTCTCTTCCTGTGTTGCTGAGTTTCTGCAGGTGTAGCGTCCCATGTGCTGATCCTGAGCGGATGTCACAATGACCGAGGCCACACCATCCCTCTCGCTCCTGCCCTCGATTCTGCGCCCCTTGTCCCGCAGCCAGCTCACCTCCCCCCGGTCACTGTCATGGCAGGAGAGGTGCAGACGCTGTCCCTTTGGCACAACCACCTCTGCAGTGTTGGGTCTGATGAGAGGTCTGGCCCACCCTGGAGCACAGGAGCACATCAAAGTAAGGGGCCAGGGATACTAGGCTACTTACTGTCTGTTCAGGTCAGGAAGAAGTAAATTAAATAGGCTACTTTTAAGTAATGTGAAATGGACATCAGACAGTGAATTTCCCCTCTTGTTTTGCATACAAGCACATCCACCTCAGTAGTCACCCTGGATATTTAATTTTATGATTTTATGAAATCAGTAATACTATACAATAAACTAAAATGTGTAATCAATAACAGCTTACAAAGGATAGATATACAAGAGGGAGGTACCATAACAGATAATGCAATTATCAATTAGTTTACCAGACCATATTAGAGACACATAAAGTTTACGAATTGCTCTCTCGTACAAAGAGAAAACACATTTAGCCATAGTGTTGCTCTGCTCTAGTGATTCACCCACTCGATACAATGATGTCGTCACGGGGTTTGACAGCCTAAGCTACAGTTAATGTTAGTGTTTTGAGTTATGTTGTTATAGCCAAACGGTTTCCATCCAACGATTTTCTAAGGTTTTTGTTGTTGTTGCTTTTTTCCCCAAAAGCAAACTGTTTTTTTCCCCCCAAAAAAACAAACGCAGTCCAGCCTACATGCAAATCATCATCATTTGTTTGTATAACGACTTAGATTAACTGTCTCGGTGTGAGTCTGTAATAGTGAATTAAGAACTTGGTCAACAATTGTTCAGATGACTAAGCATAGTATTGACATCCAAGGGTCTTGCTCAACAGTGCAGGTGAATAAATAATTTAAATGTCACAGGTAACTGTAACACCTGTTGCCCTGTTGGCATTAGATATTACCAGCATCTTTTCCAGTAATGATTCAAAACAAACCCTAAAGATGACTGAAAGCATCGTGTTAAGCATTAGCCTGTCATTTTAAGGGGGGACTCGTTTCAGCTGAATCACTGGGAAATGCCAGTTGTAGGACCTAACAATAGGATGAAAGTGATGCTATTTGCCAGCATCTGAGATAACCAGGCTATTTTGACAATGTTAAACGATGTTAAACATCTGTGATTATGATATTCATAGATAGAGAATATCATATTCCCCAGAATTTTTTTTACCATTTGGTAGACCTAATTTAACTTCTCTGAAGATGAAATAGGCTCTAAAAAGTACTTAACCTCAACCATTAGCTATACATTTAATCATCTTTAATATATACAGCCGTTGTTTTACCTGTAAATATGGTGCTGATGATTTGAAAAGCGAATAAAATCCAGGTATATCCCATAGTGGCTTCTCCATGCGTGTGCGTTCGTTTGTGTCTAACCCTCAAATGGTCCAACGCGTCCCTAAAGGTGCGGTGTTCACATTAGGCGATGAGTCCCAGATGAATACTAAAGCCTTAAAGAGACAGTCTGCTTTGAGCTAGCGACGGCCCAAGCCTTTCCAACTGGACCACAGCCAGTGCTGAGACATTCTTACCGGAAAAACTCGCTGGCAAACAGAAACTGGATTCAGATGATTTTCTGTTAATTTAATAGCATTAAGTGATGCATACATAGCCTATTTGAAGGGTAAAAGACTTTCTTCAGCAGTTGAAGAGCCCCCTAATGATGACTTCTGACAGATTTCTTTGCTCAAATTAATAATCTTATTGCTGATGTAGAAAGGCATACAAGACACTTGATACAATTAGGAACCTTTGTGTGTGTTTACATAAGGGAAAAAGTAGAAGTGCTTATGGATCCCAAAGAATTCATTCTGAACTTCAAGGTATCTGTTCCAGTGATGACAGCATCTTTTGGCGATCCAGTGTCAACAGTTCTCAAGACAACCTTCACTTTGGTTGTCCTTTACAGGAAAGAATTGGCTGTAAGTATAGTGTTAAACTGTTGTTTTTATATTCAAAGGAGGGACAGTGAATGACAAACAAAATCCACAAAGGGCTTTTTTTATACATGAACCGTTCTCACTTATTTTCTTGCCCTGCATGTGTGACACAGGTGACCACTGAGGGGTGTCAAACTTGTAGCACGTCTTTCTTCAACTGTTCTTTAAGAGAGTAAACAACCCTCCCTCCTTTCAGCCCCCTCCCCATTCTACACCTGCAGTGATGCATGCCCTTATAAAGACTGCGGTCTAACGGCATGTGGATACCGAGGTGAGTCCCTCCAGGTCCTCCGTGTGTCGTGGTGGTGTGTAAACAGCGCTAGTGTAGGTCACAGGCAGCTGGTGCATTATTGATGGCCGTGCCTATGAGCCTGAATGCCAGGGGCTGAGGAGTAAGGCTGACTCACACTGAGTCGGATGGGCTCGCTCTCCCACTGCAGAGTGACTCACCGGCCCACTTACAGACACATGAGACAGCCAGAGGCGGACCACTAGGGAACGGTCACGGTCTCCTCCAAAAGCTATAAAAGCACCTAGAGAGAGGAGGCAGAGAGAGGGGGCTGGGCCCGGAACAGACAGGGAAGACGCATTCTGACTACTAATGAAGTTGTTTAGTATGATGACTATGTATGTAAGTGAGCTCGAGTTTGTAGGCTTTGTGTTGTTGTTATTCTTTTATTCTTCATCTTGGTAGTAGCCTAACAATGTAGATAGGGACACTCGTTCAGTGCTAGACAAAAACAGCACAGTAGACTTTTTTACCATTGATTTTCCACTATGGACTATCTGTTCACAACAGCTATCAAAACAGATCACTTCAAGAATCTGCTCTGCCCTGAGATGCTGTTCTATTGATCTGCTGTACTCACCCTCTCCTTGATGTAGTTTAGATACACGGCTGATTAGACCAGAACATAATTGCATGAAAGTGTTCTGCTGCATTTCTGCTGACCATGCAATACAGCTTGACCCTAGCAGTACATGGCAGCCATTTGGTCCTATTGATGATATGACTGATGTGTTTATATGGTTATCACCTCTGCGGGTTTTAAGTGTTCCTCAAATCTTGGGTGGGGCTATAGACTTTCACCATCATGACGATCAAACTGATCCAGAACTTTAGGCTGAACCTATTTGGCCTTCCTGTAGATCGTCATGTTTATCACCCTTGTGTTTAGGTGCTTTGTATGTAGCCCTTATTACTGTACTTCTAAAGACAGCATTGGGCTTTTCACATTCCTGTCTTGATGCATTTTTTCAATATCATATTGCAAAACACTTTACGAATATTAGATAATGGTGTGTAAATAGCCTACTTATTATTATTAATTGCATCTTTCCAGGAACTCCCACATAAACAAATTAATCTGTTGTTATTGTTGTTGATCATGATGATCTTATTGTTATTGTTTTGGATTAATCAGTAACAGGATTATGTGCTTGGTGTAATCACCCCAATTGCTTACAGTGTTAATTACTAACTCCATTACTTATGGAGACCACGCTAAATCTGATTAATGAGAAGACTTGTTTACGGGAGGACACTGGAGGGTCTCTGTAAAGCAACCTTTATTCGAGTTCGCTCAGGTAGAAGTGAATGGATGCTGTGTGAGGCATAAAATCTTAATCTAAAATAATAATAATAAAAAAAATAACTGACAAAAGACCTGCTGAGAAAGAAAAGAACAACTAGGCCTAAAGTGTTGTTGCATGATCTTTCGAGCTACTGTAACAAACCACTCTTAATACAGCAGTGATGGGCCTATCTCTACCCTCATAAAAGCATCCCGTCTCCTGCATGCATTAAACCTAAAGCAATAAACCCCATAACAAACCGCAACACCAATCACTCGCCTCAGCTGGTTAAGAGACTGCCTGCCACGAGCAATAACTTCTCATTGACCTCTCGTGGCTTATTTGTGATGACACAGGCAGTAACAGGGGGTTATAAAGAATTCCTAAGAGGCCATCAATGGGGTCTGTAACAACAGTTTTATCCTATGCCAAGAGGAGCATATTCTAGGCTCTCCGTTGAATGGCCCTTTTGTAGGCCTACACTGCTTCCCAACTGTCAAGTTTAGCCAAATGCAATAACATGCCTGGTATAAGCAAAATATGTTTTGAATGTTGTAGAATTTTCTATAAATTTTCTTGAGATTGAGAGGGGTCCTTGAAAAAAAAAATTACTTCATGAGGCCAATAAAGTTTCAGAAGCCCTGCTTTAGACGAAGAATCCATATGTAAGTGACGGTTTCCCCCTAGTGGCCGATAATCACTCCATGGTAATTGTCAGCAGCCTTTCTTCACATCTTGGTGATGGCTTTGGTTCTCACTATTGGTAATAGGCCTAGAGCAGGCTATACGAGAGGTGGAAGGTACAGTAGGTGGTATTTTGGCTAATAACAAATTTCTTTAGAGGCAATTTGTCTTCGCTGACTTTAAAGATTGTACACTAGAAATTAGTCTAGTCCCCAGAGGGGGTTTCCATGCACCCCCATGAATTGTTATCGAAACATATTTTTTTAGACTCCTGAATATGTCTAGTTAATAATAACACATGTTAACATAGTTGCAAAATGTCCCATGGGTGTTTTTCATAGGTCATCATAGAACCTGTAGTGCAGAAAATCGTACAACTGTGGAAACTGGCACTTCACATGGGACATTTTGTAACAATGTTAACATGTCTTATTATTCACTAGACATATTTAGGAGTCTAAAAAATTACTAAATAGGCTAAAGCATAATGTAGGGTCTGCGTGCAAAAATAATGTTATAAGGCTATTAGGCCTACAATTTTGGTGGGGAGGTGAGAGAATATTGGAACACTCACTTTAGGCCTACATGGATACAATTTGTTTGCAGTTTGTTCTGCTTTGAATTTCTGTTTGTTGATTGATTGTTTGTTTGTTTGTTTGTTTGTTAGAAATTCATTTGAAGAAAACGCCTTAGAGTACCCTGACCGGTAGAAATAATGGCAGCCCTATTATGTGGGAGACAGTTTTGAACTCCTCATGTCATAAAATGGGGACTGGCTGAAACAGTTTAAGACTGTTTATTTATTTTGTCTTTTAACAGAAAGAAACTTATTGCAGTGTTTTAAAGCTTTTTAAATCTTGAAGCCCCATCTACATTTCTAAGCAAATACAGCACTCACAAATGGCTACAAGACGCGGTGACGAGACAACCTTCACTGACGTGCACATGTGAGCTGTCCCTGGTGCTGAAATGAGCATCATTATGGGTTAGCTAGCGATCAACGACATTTCTCCCCTAATTGGCCTAACGTCTAACTCAAATATTCGTGGTTCAAGCTCCCCCAGATCAAGTTTAAAATTGATTTGGATCTGATATCCAATATGTTGACAGAACATTTCTGTGCAGAGCCACACCACTAAATCAATATTTTTTTTCTGGCCAATCAAATAGTTACACTTGTCCAAACGATTCACAAAAGTCTTAAGAAAGATTAACATTCAAGTTATACCGATAGTCTCCTCCTGAGCAGATCCCCCTGTATGCTTATAGGCCAACACAGTGCTTTGAATTTGATGAAAGCAGCTAGGGGTAGCCTGCTAAATTTCATAGGCCTACATTTCAAAGCGCTAGCCTACCCCTTTGGAACTCATTATTTTTTTTTTATATCGATAGCCCATGATTTATCCTTGATAATCTCTACAGCCATGGGATACATCCTGATACAGTCCTTGCCTTATGCCCTAATAACCAATGCTCTGTGACCTGTGCTACGCACGAATTCTATCAGACAGAAATGGCAGGTCAGAGAGAATGCATGTCTTAGGCTATATGCAAACGCCAGTGAGTCTATTCAATATTATGTTATATGTTAGGTTTAATGTTGCCTTTGATATTTGAAGTGATTTTATTGCTTCGTAATTAAATGTCTGAGCCCGTATGAAGCATCACTGATAAGAGAAGAGGTCGGGCGTGAGCAATTAAAGTCACTGAGAGGGAACCCTAGCGCATGCACGCAGATAAGGTTTCCTACGCGGGTAAAAAAGATCCGTGTAACCGACTTAGATAGTATTTCCACTTCTTTCTTGTACGCCTAGCCATCGCGTGCGTTTCTACTATTTGAACAGACGGGATGGCGCTTGGTTTCTCACTAGATATAACTGGATTATTGCAAGGCATTCTGCTATGAGTATGGATGCCTTTACACCTCATTCTCAGCGCGCTCCCTTCGGCCCAAACTCATAGACTGTTTTTTAGCGCGATGGACTCATGTTACTCGACTTAGCCAGGATGGGGCAGGCCACCCGTAGGCACTGACATGCCAAGCCTGTGGAAGAAGATTGTGTTCTCCTTTGGCTCGATAATCTGCATTACCTCGGTCGTGGTCTTGGTAGTAGCGTTGGGTAGTGAAAGCTGGGTGACTGGGACTATTCTCTGCAAGACTGGAGTGGAGCTGGTTAACGCTTCGAGTCCTGAGCTGGTGCAATTCACAGGAGATATTTATTTTGGTCTCTTCCAAGGAGGGAAAACTAGAAAGTGTGGCCTAGGCATCAGACGGACGAAAATCTACAGTGAGTGTAATGATGAATTCAGATTTTGTCTTATGTACTTTTTGAATGAACAGTGTTAGGTTGTATTCTGATCTTTTTTAGCATAGCCTACAAATACTTGATGTCAGGTTAACCACAGCTACAGCTTTGTTCCTTTGTTCCTTAATCCAATGCCATGATCTGCAAACATTGATCTCTTATAGTGTTTTGTTTTTTTGTTCTAGTTTTCCCCAGACTTGTGAAGACACTGAATGAAGGACTCCATGCAATTATCATTTTATTCATATTTGTTGCCATAGGTTTTGCTTTTGTCAGTTTAGCTTTCTGCATATACAATGCCAGGAAAGTGCCATATCAGTCTATTAAAGGACCACTTGGACTTTACCTGTGGAACTTCATTGCAGGTTAGTTGTACTAAGCTGTATTTCAATGAAAGCTCAGGGATTTCAAATAATGAGGTCTGAGCTCCAGTCTTTTGTTACCAGCCTTGTAATCCATGTGACATGTCTCTCTCCTCTCTGTTTATCTCCTTTGCTCAATCCCTTCCAGGCCTATTTGGATCATTGGCATCCCTTTGTTTCTTAGCATCAGTGTGTCATCACGACTTGACAGAAAGAGTGGCCAACTACAAAGAGAGCTTCTTCCAGTTTGTGGTTCTGGAAGAGGACTTTGGGTTCTCGTTCTGGCTGTGTGTAGCCAGTGCTGCTTTACATGGCGCCAATATACTAGTAGTGGCCATGAGTAAGATACACCTTCCCAAGATACAGACCAAGAAACCTGAAGAGCCTACTGCCACTGCGGATGACTTTCTGTACTGATGAGTAATATGAGAAAAGATGATGGCTGTACAAAATGTAAATAAACATTATCATGGGTTTTCATGTGTGATTTAAATTATTCCTAGCCTTAGGTCAGATTCGCAGTGCACTCCAGTAACATTGAACATAGGCCATAGGCCAATTAAGCCTTTGATCAATGTGCTACAAAAAAAAATGATTTTTGGATAGGCTATGGTCTTTATCCAGTTAATAATTAACAGTTCTAATGCTAACGATACTTATCCATCAATATATGCAATGCAAAGCATTACTTTCTGGCAATATCCTAGCATTTGTAAAGCACAAGATATTGGTCTCTAACTAATTTGCAAAACCAACCTCAACCAGATAGTGGCGCTCGTGCATTTCCAGAAAGCGCACGGGCCCTGTTTATACAGACGTAATAACTCTGCGACATGCTGAGGTCGAAAAGCTGGTCAACCTTCTGAACACATGTAACCATAACCTATTCATGTTAAATTTGCGCTGAATTTTCAAGCTTATTTTACAGCTCCTTTGTCTGGAGTTGAGAATGTTACCTTGCAGACACGCGGTGCTGTCTGCTCTTAGAAGACAAAACTGTCGGTTATTCTCGGCAACTCAGAGCTGCAGAAATGCGAGGAAAGTAAGTCAAGTTGGTTCATGCACGCTAAGTTTCATAACTTGTCCAGCTTCGCAAGTAATAGACATTTGGTCAATACTCTGCTCATTATGTTAATGCAAGCGCTTTTTGTTGTCTTTTAGGGACTTGTGTTGGGAATGTGGGAAAAGGACAAGAACGGCGATGCACGTCTCACGGACAAGGGTGCAGCATTTGACAGCTACCTATCGGGAAAGCTGAGTCAGATGCTTTCAATGTAAGTCACTCAATGATAAGCCCACATAATTTCTAATATAGGAGTTGTAATAAATAATAACTCTTCTGCTTAACGGCAGATCTGGTCCTCCTGTCAAGAAGGGCAAGAGTCGCGTATTTTATGGTCTACATGAGGTAGGCCTAACGTTACTTTTCAGACAGAACCTTAACAACTGGCAACAGAATTATTTACTACATTACTTCGAATAGGGTACTAATGTAATTTCTCTTTTGGCACAAGGACTTTCCAAGTGTGGTAGTTGTGGGCCTTGGCAACGGTTCAGCTGGGGTTTGTGGAAAAGAAAACTGGGACAGCTGCAAAGAGAACATAAGAGCTGCTGTGTCATGTGAGACCTCAATTATTACCCCTTGCATGTGTTAGAGAGTGTTGCTTTAATGAAAGTTTAGGTCAATTGCTGGACTAAGCTGCTGGTCTTTACTTGTAGCTGGCTGCCGGGTGCTCCAGGACCTGGAGACGGCCTTAGTGGAGGTGGATCCGTGTGATGATGCTCAGTCAGCAGCAGAAGGAGCAGTGCTTGGCCTCTTTGACTATGATGATCTTAAAAGCAAGAAGAAGTTCAAAGTCACTACTCGCCTACATGGCAGGTAGAGTTGCTGTCACTGTTCTTAATTGTAAAAGAACAGCTGTATTCTGTTTGGACATGGACTGTACTGAACATAGAATCTGTTTAAAACATGCTACCAATTGCTTTCCAATGGCGGGAAAATAATGTTAATTTGACTAAATTTCGGAAGTTGTTGTAATACTGATTTAGACTACAGTAGGATGAGTGCCAGTGATAGTAGTGTCATTCAAATGAATTTGACTGTTGTTTCAATGTGACTCCAGCACAGACCTTGCTGCTTGGGAGAAAGGAGTGATCTACGGTGAAGGCCAGAACTTGGCTCGGTGGCTCATGGAAGCTCCTGCTAATCATATCACCCCAACAGTATTCGCTGACATCATTGAGCAGAAGCTTGCACCTTATTCAGACAGAGTGATCATCCAAAAGAGGTACTACTTGTGAAAATGTAGTCCTGTTATCTCTCTCTCTCCTCTCTCTCTCTCTCTCTCTCTCTCTCTCTCTCTCTCTCTCTCTCTCTCTAGGGTTCTATACTTTTAAGTCTCTCTGTTGAATCTCTTTCTCTCTCTTTCAGACCAAAGTCATGGATCGAGTCGCAAAATATGGGAGCGTTTCTGAGTGTGTCTAAAGGGTCAGACGAGTCCCCAGTCTTCTTGGAGGTCCATTACAATGGCAACCCAGACACCAGCAAAGCCCCTCTAGTGCTTGTGGGCAAGGGCATCACTTTTGACAGGTAAAGTCCATCATCACTACAATAGCAATATTAAAACATGTCCAGAACTCATAACAGGTATATTTTGAAATGTGTGTGTGTCTGTGTCCGTGTGTGTGTGTGTGTGTGTGTGTGTGACTTCTGCTCTCAGTGGTGGTATCTCTCTGAAGCCTCCCTCTGGCATGGATGCCATGCGGGCAGACATGGGTGGGGCTGCCACTGTGTGTTCTGCAATCGTCACGGCAGCAGCTCTGAAGTTACCAGTCAACATCGTTGGTGGGCCACCTTTATAAATGGCTAAATAAATAGATGAGAGAGAGAGAGTGTGTGTGAGAAAATGAGGAACATATTCTGTGAATGTGATTTACTGTGATGTGCATTGCGCTTACTGTGGAGTACTTTACCAGGTCTTGCTCCTCTGTGTGAGAACATGCCTAGTGGTAATGCCAATAAGCCAGGGGATGTCGTCAAAGCAAAGAATGGAAAGACCATCCAGGTATCCTGTCTTTCATATTATTACTGTAGTTCTTCAGTAAGAAAGGGTCTGCACACTTGGGCTGAAGTCAGTCAGTCTGTGTTTGAAGTGAATACAAAGAATGTCACTTTGTGCCACAAAATTAACTGATATAAAGATTTCAAGTGTGCGTACTCTTTCCTACTGGATTACTGATCAGACTTTGTCCTGCACCTTGACATATAATGTGCAATCTTCTTTACATATTATCAGATCAGATGTGCACATTTGTTTATTTTTTATTTAATTTGACATAAATTGTGATGGCATGTGGTATGTTCAGTGAGGATTAACAATCCGTTGTTATCTTGCTCTTCTTTTAACCTTAAGGTGGACAACACTGATGCAGAGGGCAGGCTTATTCTGGCTGATGCCCTTTGTTATGCCCACCAGTTCAAGCCAAAGGCTATAGTAAATGCTGCTACCTTAACAGGTTTGTGAAGTCATAGTGGGATTTGGGGAAGCAATCATATTGGTTGTTGTATACATAGACAGAAGATGATCTGATCACTGCTTACATGACTGCGTTTTAAATTGTGTTTTTGCTCTTTGTCTAAGGGGCCATGGATGTGGCACTGGGTTCAGCTGCAGCGGGCGTGTTTACAAACTCTGACTGGCTGTGGGGACAGTTACATAAGGTAGAGAGGCTCATTAGACTGCACATTTACTGCACAATACACACACTCAGACTTACGGACCCACGTGATTTAATTGTTGTTTACATTATTTCAGGCAAGTGTCATCACAGGCGACAGGGTTTGGAGGATGCCTCTCTTTCAGCACTATAGCAGACAGGTGATGGATAGCCAACTAGCCGACCTCAATAACATTGGAAAATACAGTCGGTGAGGAATTTCTATTGGCCAGTGTGCCACTCACACACATACATTCCAAGTGATCACTGATATCTTGCAAGGATTGATAAGGCAGGCCAGTCATTTTTCACAGAATCTGTCTCCAGATTGATAATACTATGAAGCAAGGCTATGGCCTACCCCAGAATATTTTGGAGTAGATCCTGACTTCTAAAAGAGTACTGTTCTGTCAATACCGGCTCTGAATTAATACCGGTATGTTTTGAGATCAGTGGTTACTCCTGAGTCCAGTAAGCCATAGCCCTGTCATGAAGTGTTCCCCACAGTCCTACACATACTGTACTTCAGGCTTTTACAGTGTCTCCCACAATGCACTGTCCTTTTTTAGGTCTGGTGGAGCTTGCACAGCTGCAGCGTTCCTCAAGGAGTTTGTGACGGCTGATCACTGGGCCCACTTGGACATTGCTGGAGTGATGTCCAATAAGGATGAGGTGCCATACCTGCGCAAGGGGATGTCTGGCCGACCCACACGCACACTGGTGGAGTTTGCAGCTGGTCTTGCCTCTGAAGTCTGAGGAGGCCTAAGCCACAGTGACCTCTATGTAGTCCACGAATCTGAAGCTCAGTGAAGTGCTGTACATCTGGTGGCAGAAGTGACTTAATTGTGTAAATGAACACATGGCCCTGGCCTGTATTGAAGGCGCAGTACTACAGTATACTGACTTCATAGACCAAAAGTGTCAAATATGTGACAATAAATGTCATAGGCTCTGTATCATGCAGTTTCATTAAATTGTTATCAAAGTTTTGAGTTTTTGGAATACCTTACTTTATTTTAGTGAATATGAGTGTGATTATGAATGACAAGTAATATGGTATTTACTTCTATTATTGTTATGTATTGTCATACTGCTGGACTTTGTACACTCTGTGACCTTGCAGTGATTTGTTGCACACCTCAGTTTATATTATAGTACCATTTTATACAGTACCTAACAGGTTCCGATAAACGATGGCTGTGAAAAAATGTTAATAAATAGATACCCATTTGAAATGCTGTATTTTTTAGCGTCTTGTTATTTTAATAGCATTGAGTGGACGGCCTCCGGGATGGTAGGGGGCGACTGTGAGACTGTCAAGAACCTTAACGATCATCCAGCGTCATCAAGCTGCTTTCAGTCAACAATCATGGCTTCATCCATGAGTGGTATGTTTCTGGGACAGCAACAGTCCGGACCACATCCATCTGGAGGTCCTGGTGGCCCCGGGCAGCCTGGTATGCTTTCTGGAACGACCGGTGCCAGGGGATCTGCTAACAATACTTTGGTCGATGATCTTGAGGCGGCTTTCGAGGTGTGTACTCTGGTACAGTTTACGTTAGCCAATGCTTTGCTCCCAATGCTAACAGTAGCTAGCCATTACGGCCATTACAACCATTACAATCTGACCTGGGAAGTGTAACGTTATATTGTTTGTGCTCTTGTATTCTACTTCTTTACGAGGTGTTCAATGGTGCCTCCTAGAATTTCTAAAGGATGATGTGCTAACGTTACCTTCGATAACAGCTAGCCCAGCCTTTTAGACAACAAAACACTGTTTGATTAGGGAAGAAGCGTTTAAAGTCACTAACGTTACACATTTGAAATGAACCGTGGTAGAATTCCTAAAACACAAATACACAGACAAGTTTCCTCACACACATGCAAGCTTTCTTGTAAATATGAGAAGGTCATCTTCCTGTCAAAATCATCCACATTCCAATAACAAACTGCATGCCATGCTGCTCATGCACTTGATAACGTTATTACTTAAAATCTGTGTTGTGTTGAACAGCATCATTGGAGATTCATCTTTTTATGAGTGATATGGTGATCCTAATTAATAATCTGCCGACCCTGACAAATCATGTAATTATCGTGTTTGAATCCAAAGGCATGTTTTGCATCTCTTGTGAGCCAAGACTACGTGAACGGAACTGATCAGGAGGAAATTCGTACAGGTGAGCTGTTTGTCAGACAAGTAAAAGTTGTCACCATTTACTAACTTGCCTACTTTGAGCATTCCTCCGTCCTTTGTGACTCCTGAAGGGCCATAGGTTAATGTTCTGTTATCTCTGTTCAGGTGTTGACCAGTGTATTCAAAAGTTTTTGGATGTCGCCAGGCAAACTGAATGCTTCTTTCTTCAGAAAAGGCTTCAACTGTCTGTACAGAAACCTGAACAAGTGGAGAAAGAGGTAAGATTCATCAGTCTATCGAAGTATTTATTTATTTATTTATTTATTTATTTGTTTATTTGTTTGTTTGTTTGTTTTTAATTGGGCTACTTTCCATTTTTGCTCTGTACTGTAAGAAGTTGGGCACTGTAGTTCACCTTTTAAAAGGCCCCCTCTCCAAATCTTTTTTTTTCTTGGTAAGGGGATAAAAGCAAGGTACTTGCACAAGTAGTATGTCAACTCTTGTGTGATGCACCCCCCACACAGCTTTTATATGAAATTGTGTTTGTTATTTTGCCAGTTAACATTGGGATGGCGTACAGTATAGTTTTTAATGGTGTGTTGGTGGGGAGGGTTTGCTATGCATGCTTGTGTAAAAATCCTAATTGCTGAATTGGCATAACTTGTACACTGAAACAGGACATATCAGAGCTGAGAAATGAGCTTCAACGGAAAGAACTGCTCATCCAAAAGCACTTGACCAAGATCCACAACTGGCAGCAGGTCCTGGAAGACATCAACGTCCAACATAAGCGTCCTACAGAGCTGCCTCAGGGCCCACTGGCATTTCTTGAGCAAGCTTCAGCCAACATTCCAGCCCCCATGAAACCAAATTGAGGCACACAAATATTTTTCTAACTACTGTATGAGTGTTTGAAAACTTTGGCCACATCAAATCTTCCCTCTAAAGGTGTTGAACAGACATTATAAAATTTGATAAATGGCTGTACAGTCTAACTTATCCTGATTTTTTTTTTTTTTTTTATGTCTAAGATGTGGGATACCAAGACATACAGTAACTTAGGGCTAGATGGGTCATGCATTATTTGCAAATAGTGAATACCCTTTTTTGAAAATGTCTAATTTTTGTTGAAGTGTCTCGTTTTTTATGTCTTTGTAAATATTTGACATCATGTTTTGTATTGTCCACAATAAACATTTTAAATGAGAATTTGCATTTCCTTTGTCTAACTGCAGGCCTACAGCTGAAATGTACTCACAATGATCATGTGAATGTCAGACTAAATATCTCAGTTTAGAATGTTAAATACATGTATAAAGTAGATAAAATAATCATTATGTACATCAGAAATCATTTCATAAGGTCATATTTTGTTAAATAATCAATGGGAACCCACCCCCAAGAATGGCGCAGAACAGGCTGCGGATAAATGAACTCTCATGAACGCCAGGCCGATAGGGGGCGCAGTAGTAATTTCTGTTTTGCACATTGTCAGAGTTACAGCCAATCAGGTAACGTCGCCATTTCAAACCAGCAGAGAGCGGTTAACTAGCTAAATCGGAGAAAAAGAGAGAGACCAGGGAAGACATCAATAAACTATCATAAACAAAGGTGAGTAACGATGCAAGCGTTATCGGTTTGTATTATACGTGGAAACCTAGTTGTCTGTGCACTGTCAATAATAGAATTATATTGTTATGTAAACAGTCGTGGGCTGTTGGTTTACAATTTTCCAGGAGACTGTAGGCCTGCGGAAAATTTCAAAGTAACGATATGACACCGATAGCCAGCATAATGTTGGTTAGCTAGTAAAAATTGTCTGGGAACGTCAGCCAGCGACTAGGTTTAAATAGCAGTTTTAAAGCAACTGAGTTTATGCACTGTCTTGACCTTATTTGTCACACAGGTCTGCCTCTCTCACAAGTGTTGCCGTTTCTTGATGCCCAGCGATCCTAATCATGAGTAATGTCACTATGGGGCGAAACGTTGGCCCATTGTTCATGAGGACTTACGGGAGAAGTAAAGCCCCTCGAAGGGTAGACGCCTGGTTTTCCCCCGATTACAGAAAGAACGCTTTCTCCAGTACGGATGTGTCCGATCCGTCCATAGTCGACGCGAATGACAGCTCTGTGCCACTGAAGAAAAGGTAAACTGAATTGTCCCTGATGGTCAGAGGTGCCCACATGCGAGTGTTATGTCTTTGATGGCTCACTTTTTCTTCACTAGGAAAAAGAAAGGATCTGCAAAGACAGAGAGAACTGCTAAGAAGAAGGCAAAATCAAAGTTGAAAGACAAGGACAGTGATGAAGAAAACGTATTCCGGCCTGATCCTGTACCCAAGACCACAGTTGCCAGGTGATTGTCAAACCGTCCAGATGAAGGAATTAATTAAATTATTTCTGCTATTTAGTCCTCTATTAGAGCCTGCATTTTCCTGCTAAATATGTTTGCAAGTTTTGTAACCAGAATGGGTTGTCATGTCTCATGTTCCCAGAAGGCCACCTCGTCAGCCCACAAGGAAGGGGACAGAAAGGAGGATGCTCAGCAGCATGAGTGAGAATGAGCAGTCCATATCAGCTGTGAAGAGGGGTCAGAAGAAAGCAAGACGTCTCCTCAGCAGCAGCGAGAGTGAGGAGGACTCTCTGATGAAACATCCCAGAGTTACCTCAGTGCTCCCAGGGAGAAACTCAACAGCCAAGAGATCAGAGTATGTGTTTGACAGAGGCTGAGATGTGCTAGATTCTGCTCAATAATGGCCTCAATTAATATCAATGTTATTCATTTAAAATATTTCATATTATTGGCTAGAAGTAATCAATCTTATTTATTTCTTATTTCATTTTAGATGGCAGAATGAGTAATTAATGACCATCAAATGTGTGTATTGGTTGAATAGTTTGTTGTGTTTTTGTTGTTGTGTACCAGCAGTTTGGAGAACTCTGCTGGTCCTGCCATTAGAAGCAAATATGTAACTGCTCGCAGAAGAGTCCAGTCAGTCAAATCAAGAGGACCTAACTCAAAGCCACCGGTATGCATGATTCTTTCCTTTGACCAGTAATATGTGCTGCTATTAATGTACCCATGATCAAAGTTAGGAATTCCATTTTAGTTAGATCTCACTTCAATGTCCTATATCCATTATGAACTAATAATAACATCTGTCTCCCTTGGTTTTGCTCCAGGTTCTCCTTCCCAGTCTGACCATGAACTCCTCTGATGACTTTGCACGGGCCGCCCCCGTGCTCCCTCGTGCAGTCACCCGCCGTAAGCGTCTGCCCTTGCAACCCCCGATTAGCCTCGAGCGCACATCTTCAGACATCTCTGTCGGTCCACACCCCAGTGTCCGCCGCACGCGGGCCGTCCTGAGGGAGTCCTTGAATGCCAGCTCCGATGACCCGTCCTTGTCCTGCCACGCACCGCTCTTCTCCAGCACGCCTTCCGCGGCCCTGGCTAGGCGTCTGTCCCAGCGCCTGCAGGACCCCTCGCTGAGCGGCATCCACTTTAGTGTGGAGGATAGCGGCACTGACACGGAGCCTCCTCAGCCTCAGCACAGGCCAGCTCCACACCGCCGGCTCCGTGAGACAGCAGCCCCACAACCACAACCACTCTTAGGGACAGCAAGAGATGGCGATGGTCGTAGCAATAGCAGCAACAGCCACAGCCATATTGCCAAGCGGCAGTCGGGGGCGGACGGGCACCTTGCACCAACTACCGGTAAGCAGGAGGTGGTGGAGCTTGACAGCCAGTCTGTTGTTGTGGTGGAGGAGCAGGGAGAGGTGGAGGTGGTGGTTGCTAGCCAGGCCGCGTCGCCCAGCCCTATGAAGCCTCCTAGTCAGCTGGATGATTCCCCCACCAGCAGAGAACAGGGGACAGGCGATGATGGAGAGCTCCGGCAAGAGCAGGACCAAACCAGTCTGGAGCTCTTTTCACTGGCAAAGGAGGGAACCATGGAGGAAGACGTCAACAGTGACAACGATGATGACGAACAGGCCGCCGCGAGGAGCATCTCCCAGGCAGCCAGCGGCTTTGTTACCGCCGAGACACGCCTGTGCTCCCTGGTGGAGGCACTGAAGGAGCGCTGTCGGACGACCAGCCCTGTGGTGAGGCTCTCACGCGTGCACTCGTTGGACACCAGCAGCCAGATCCTTAGTGCAGGGGAGACCTTCTCCTCCTGTCTGGACAGCCAGCCCGCTATCCAAACCAGCGGCAGGCGGAGGAGGAGCCGAAACGTGCAGGGGGCAGTGCCTGTCCTAGGACTCTCTCTCTCCTGCTCGGAGATCTCAACACCACGTCTGGATGACACTGTCCCTCCAGCTCTAGCTCCAGCTGCTGCCCCTTCCTCAGATAAAGCAAAGTCGGTACTGGAAGACAGTGAAACGGAGGAAGAAGAAGAAAGAGGAGCAGCAACAAGAAGAGTGGTTGGAAATGTAGGAGAGGAGGAGGAAAGCACGAGCGAAGAAGGAGGGCAGGAGGCGTCCAGGCTGGAGGCGCTAGTCAATCAGCTGAAGGCCCGCTGCATCTCCTGCCAGCCTGTTATTCTCCTGGACACGCTGCGCCTGTCTCCGTTCCTGCTGCGCCACCACCAGGCCCCCATCCCCACCACGGCTCCCCGGGCCCCCAGCGGGCAGGCAACCGCTCCGCACACTGATCCAGAGAGCTCTGCCTCCGACAGCAGCACACTTCCTGTGTCCACCACCCCAGGGCGGCGGACGGATGCAGAGGAGTCAAGGCGCGCCCAGTCCCGTGATGATGACCAACCTGAGCGCCGTCGTCCCAAGAGGAGGAGGCTGTCGGACAGCTTCTCGAAGGTGTCGGGCGACAGTAACGGGGCCTGTTCTCTTTCTCCTGAGAGGACTCTGTTGGAGGTCCGGAGCAAGCAGCCAGCAGGGCGTGTGGGTACAGGAAGGAAGGCCTGCGTCAGTGGCCTCAGCGCCAACCGATGGACAAGACGGGACATGAACTCGGGGGCATCTCGTGTCCAGCAACAAGCGCACGACTCATTGGACTTAGGACGGCCAGTTGTGGCCAAACACGGGAAGGTGAGGTCTGGGATAAGGACTCTGAAGGGGTGGACAGGGGCATCTGAATTTGCTGAAATGACCTAAGCTCTTTTTTGGACTTATATACACCTGGGAGAATACTGTAGTATTATAGTGCTTTGATTGCAACAATTGTATGTGCTTGCAACCTCAAATGTCAGAGAGAGTGATTGAGAATATGCATGTTCGAGAACTGTCAAAAATCTGCATTGGCTCTAAGTGTGTGTGTGTGTGTGTGTGTGTGTGTGTGTGTGTGTGTGTGTGTGTGTGTGTGTGTGTGTGTGTGTGTGTGTGTGTGTTTAGGAGCCGTTGTCCAACTGGCCAGCTCTGCCCATCACCCCAGCTCGTGCGGAGCAGCTGAACATCTCCTCTATCCTGGCTGGCCTGTCCCCAGATGCCTCCCTCTCCACACACATGTGGAGCCGGCTAAAGGCTGCCCTCTCCGTCCACAAGAAGAAAACCGGTACAGTGTATACACTCTTCCTAATCTGACTGGATATGTTGGTGTTTTTACTAGGTAGCATCATTTCACTCTATAATATTCTGTAATGATTGTGGGTTTTTTTTTTTCTTCTTCTTCTTTGTTCATTATGTCCCTTTTGGATTTTTTTGTGTGTGAAATATTCTCAGTACTTGACAAACTGAAATGCTTCTGGTCTTTAATTTGTGTGTGTGTGTGTGTGTGTGTGTGTGTGTTGTTTCTGTCCTCAGCGTTTATCACTCCTCGGCGCCTTGCCCTGTCGGGATTGCAGTCCCCAGCACCACAGCGGCTGGATGTCAGTCAGGACATGTTTGCCTCACCGTCCCTTGCTTCCTTGGCTCGGGCTTCACACTGCTTGTCCCAGGTGAGTTCATTCATCCATCCACCCGCCCGCTCGCTCTATCCATCCATCCACCCGTCCATCTGCCCGCCCCCATCCATCCATCCATCCATCCCCACCACCTCATCCATCCATTCACCCCTCAACCACATCCATCCATCCGCCCACCCGCTTGCTCCATCCATCCTCTCCATCCCTGATCAGAATCTAAACCGACTGGATTTGCGATGACTGCAACCTTAATATCCCTGAGTGTGACCTCACCTGACCTCTTGAATCCCTTCCCCTCAGGTGTCGTCTCAGGAGGACATCGGCGACGACGAGAAGGTCTACCAGGAGTGCCACCAGGAGGGCCCGCTGACATTCGCCGAGTGCATCCCGCCCGCCCGCATGAAGCTCTGCCGCAAGATCGGAGAGGGCACCTTTGGCGAGGTGTTCTCCACCACCAACACGGACGGCCAGCCGGTGGCGCTCAAGGCACGTATCGCATCCCCAGCACCCCCGAGTGTGTCCACTGCTACATATCAATTTGAAAGTGCTGGGCCCCTCTAATGATGTCCCAAGCCCTAATGTTGAGCTCACTGCCTTTCAAATGAGTGCCCATTGTATGCATAAGTGAATTCCCTTGGCAGTTTGGTGTTTTATTGTGTCGGGCGTACCGTGACACATAAATCCCGGAATCCAGGAGATGAGTGTGATGTATGGGTTTATCTATGGATGGATGGCTGTGTTTATGCTGGCGCTGCGTTCCTGTGAGCTCTCTCTCTCTCTCTCTCTCTCTCTCTCTCTCTCTCTCTCTCTCTCTCTCTCTCTCTCTCTCTCTCTCTCTCTCTCTCTCTCTCTCTCTCTCTCTCTCTCTCTCTCTCTCTCTCTCTCTCTCTCTCTCTCTCTCTCTCTCTCTCTCCATTCCCTTTTCTCATTACAAATTCTCCTCATATCTCTTCCTTACTTATGATGCTTCGGTATTGATTGCTCTGTCGCTCGCCGCTGTCTGTCTGCAGATTATTCCCGTGGAAGGCAAGCAGAAAGTCAATGGGGAGGACCAGAAGACTTTTGGTGAAATTCTTCATGAAATTATCATCTCAAAGTAAGTCGCTGTGTCATTACACAGGCGTTGACTGCCTTTTTTAAATAGAATGTCGCCTTTTTTTTTTTTTTTGGTCTTGGCTTTATCACTTTGTTCAACTGTGTGTGTGTGTGTGTGTGTGTGTGTGTGTGTATCTCCAGGGAGCTGAGTAGCTTGGATGAAAAGAAGGAGAACAGAACAGATGGGTTCATTGGCCTAAATGAGTAAGTGCAGATCAGTCCATCTTTAACTATAACACTGCCTGTATGTATTGCCTGGATGTCCCCTACGTAGGGAGAAAGATTGAGAGCTGTGTAATGAGGTCTGCTGTGCTGAGCTGTGGTGTGATGTGATGTGTGCTCTATTCTAATGCTCATATTGCCTGTCTCCCCTGCAGCCTGCACTGTGTTCAGGGCTCATACCCTAAGCAGCTCCTGACCGCCTGGGACAAGTTCGACAAGCAGCGAGGCTCGGAGAATGACCGTCCAGGTGAGCACTTCCTGTGCCCTTTGCTCAGCGTGAGCCCAGGGGGGTTCCTCTGAAAACATGTCATCTGATTAATCATTTTGACCTCTTGCTAGCCATGGCTATCAGGTGTCTGGTGTTGAAAGCACACTGTGAGAATGACAATAATATTGATATGCTTGCTGTGTTTTCCACAAGTGTGTGATCTGATTACAGATCCTCATCCCTTTTCAGATAAAGGACAAGTTGGTTATCTATTACACTGAATGTCTTGTTTTCTGACTGTTTATTGTGTGATATAATCAGTGGCTTCTGTTCTGACAATTCTCTGTTGTGGTAGAATGAATCCCGCTTAACTACGGTATTTCATTTTAAAGGGTTAAAAACAACCTTAAATTGTAAAAAAGCCAAGTGTGTGTGTGTGTGTGTGTGTGTGTGTGTGTGTGTGTGTGTGTGTGTGTGTGTGTGTGTGTGTGTGTGTGTGTGTGTGTGTGTGTGTGTGTGTGTGTGTGTGTGTGTGTGAGAGAGACTAGTACCGTATTGGCTCTCCAGTATCATTACACTGGCATTCTAACCAAACTCGGTCCTCCCTAGATTTCTTTGGCGAGGAGCAGCTCTTCCTGATCCTGGAGTTTGAGTTTGGCGGCAGTGACCTCGAGAACATGAACGGCAAGGTATAGATGACACTGTCCCTCACAGATAACACATGGGGTGCATATATAGCCTATGGTGTTCTTCAGCCTAGTGAATTAACATTGGCCCGTGCAAGCTTGTGTTGGGAGTGGAGTGGCTGAGTAGAGATTGACCCCAGTGTGATGGATGTGGGCAGCCAGATTGTGCCACTGACATGTCACTGTCTGTCACTCATGCATCAAAGTCCACACCAAGTCTGTGTGTGCATGCTGACAGCTGCACAAGGGGCGGGGGTAACTTGGGGGGGATGGGGAGAAGAATGGAATTGTGACTGGTACTGACTGTGTGTGTGTGTGTGTGTGTGTGCGTGTGCACGTAGCTGTCCTCTCTGACTCAGGCGAAGAGCATCCTACAGCAAGTGACAGCTGCATTGGCCGTGGCTGAGCAGGCCTTGTGTTTTGAGCACAGGTCAGAAAACATACACATCACACAAAACATGTTTGTACACACACACACACACACACACACACACACACACACACACACACACACACACACACACACAGCCATGATTCTCCCACAGTGTTTCCCATCCATCTACGGTACACACCATACAAACATTACACCGTTTTGTAGCCAGATCATCTAGCGTACTAAGATGTTATTCTTCCATAGGGACCTTCACTGGGGGAATGTCCTGGTCAAGACCACCAAACAGAAGGAATCCAACTACATACTTAGTGGTGAAACGCGCTCCATCGAGAACCGAGGGGTGCAAGTCAACATCATTGACTACTCACTGTCTCGACTTGAGATAGGTAAGCTCAATGTTCTGCATGTGTTTTTTTGTGGGGTGTGTTAATTTTGCTGCGGCTGCTCAAACAGGCACATCTGGGCCTGAGGGGAGAGGCGGTAATCGTTTTAGGCAGTGTAAAGTTTGCAGTGCAAGCGAAAGTGAAAGCTGAAATAAATGGGTCATCCATCCCTACACGTGTCTTCATCTCCTCTGTTTCTCTCCATCCATCCATCCATCCATCCCTCCCATCTCTCTATCCCCCCCTCTCACACTCACTCACTCTCACTCTGTCTGTCTCTCTCTCTCTCTCTCTCTCTCGCTCTCTTCCTCTTCTCCCCTCTCAGATGGTTTGACGGTGTCCTGTGACATCTCTGCTGATGAAGAACTGTTCATGGGCCAGGGGGATTACCAGTTTGACATCTACCGCAAAATGCGGGAGGAGAACAGGTAAGCACACCTCAACCCCCCCACCCCAACACACACACACACACACACACACACACAACACAACACACACACACAACACACACACACACACACACAAACACAAACACAACACACACACACACACACACACAATCCCCGTCATTCTTCCCTGTCCTCCAGCCCATCCCATCCCATTGTTTTGGTTCTGCCCATGAGCCTCCTGCCTACGCGGGGCCTGCTGTCAAAAGCTATTAGTCAATTCCCCAGTGAGTGTGTGCATCCATGCGCGCTGTTGTAATACTTTAATACCAGCATTAATCTCCTCCTCTATTGCCTTCTCTCCATCCTCCCCCTCGCCCTATCGTCTCTCTCTGCTAATCACACTCTCACTCGTTCACTCTCTCCCGCTCTTCCTTTCCCTTTGGCTCTCTCGTTTTCTCATTTTCTCTTTCTCTCTCTCTCTCTCTCTCTCTCGCTCTTTCCTCCTCTCTCTCTCTCTCAGTAATAGCTGGAGTGAGTACCACCCCCACACTAATGTGCTGTGGTTGCACTACCTGACGGACAAGCTGCTGGGGATGAAGTACAAGAGCAGCGCTCAGGGAGCCCAGGCGAGGGCGCTCAAGAGCAGCCTGCGCTCCTTCCACCAGGAGCTGCTGGCCTTCCAGTCAGCTACAGACGTGCTCCAGCGCAGCAGCCTGTTCCAATGAGAGCACAAGGAGCTGTCAGGGCGCCTGAACTGTTTCAGAAAGGACACAGCCTCTGACACACACACACACACACACACACACACACACACACACACACACACACACACACACACACACACACACACACACACTGTACACACACATACTGTACACACACATACTGTACACACACGTTTTCTATGTTTTGCTGCTGGATGCATTTCACTGTTTCATCAGACTGTGGGTGGGACTTCTAAGCTGTACAGAAAAGTGATCCTGATATACTGAAATAAAATCAGTCCACTTGGCAATCATGGAAGACATTTTAGAATGGTATTAAAAATAAATAAATAAAGTATTTTATTAGTCACAATATACACAATACATCAGCATTGAATAAGCACATGATATTGGCATGGTTTAACCAGTCAGTCTCTCTCATTCACTGACATACACACACACACACACATACAGAAACAACCCAATAACCCCAGTCTTTGATTTTGCTTTGAGGTAACTATTGTCTTTTGAGGTTTTTCATGATACGCTGAGCGTTGTATATGGTTACAGTCAGGCATGGGTGAGGGCAGCTCTTTGCTGGGGGGAAGGGGGTCCTCAGAAAGAGAAGTATTTAGTGAACCACTCCTGTCTCTGAGGGTCCTGTCCATCGGGGGGTGCCGTCTCAATCACCCTCTGTTCTGTGGGGGTCCTAGGGGAGGGGTAGAGATCAAAAACAGGGAGCCGGATCAAAGGACAGATTTTTACATTAAGAATCCATGTTGCATTCGGTGTTTAGTGGCAAGAACACATAATTCTCATCAGGTGCAACTGTGCCCCAAGTCCCATGAGACTTGCGGTATGGGAACATCTTCACTAGTAGTTGTTACCATGGAAACAGACTTGACCACTTTGTGTTACCATGGTAGCCAAAAGGTGTTGTTATGGTCACAGTCCAGAATATTTTGTTAATGTTACTTCCAAATGTACGTACAGCAGCCATCTTTTTCCATGGCTTCCCATTACACATTAGGCTAAAGAGCTAATTACCTCTAAGGCTGGCCAATTATATTCACGTTTTCAGCTTCATATTATGGATTAGGGGTTCTTTGTAGATGCTTTTCTCCAAAGCATGCATGATAGGCTACTGATAATACATATTGGCAAAAATATTTAAAAATTAGATAGGTTTAATAGACCAAGGAGCATACAGTATGTCTATACTATTTGTCTACTAAATGTATACTACTATGTGTATATTGTTAAGTGTATAGAGGGCTAACCTGCTGAAGTCAAATTCCTTGTATATGTAAGTATACTTGGCTCTTGGGGATTCTGAATACTATACATAGCAAAAAACATTTCCACTAGTAATGATAGTGTTATAATGCTGCTACTAGGAAACAGGACCACTTTATACATGAAAGCTAGTAATTTACAATTCATAATTTATAATTCATAAATAAACAATGAGACCAATTCTAATGCTTTGGCGAAAGCCATACCCATGCTCATTGCGCAGACTTTAGGTATAGCTACAAACCAAAAATGACAAAATAAGAAAAGGTTTAATATGCTTAGTATAATAATTAAATAATTCAGTCAAAATTTATTCTCGTTTTCTGGCTCAGAACAAAGGCTGGAGGCAGCATATAATACAAGCAACACAGTATTGAGCTGCCATGTTACACTTAACTGGTGGTTGCATGCTTTTGACCAACTTGCTATATAGCAATACATCGATATTCCCATCATTTGGCAGTGATCAGAGCCACTATATTGCTCCAGTCATCTCAATCAATTGAAATCATATGTGTGTGCAGTGTGTTCCAATGGCTAGCGCTTTGCTCTTACCTCATGTGTGTGTAGTTCAGGTGTTGATGTGGGTGCTCCTGCAGTGGCGAACGACCCTGCCTCTGGCCTGGGGAGGGGTTAGGGCTCAAAGTTGAGCCTGAATTTGGGGTGCTGGTGCGGGACAAGGGGAGACCCCTGGAGCCATGCTCAAAGCTAGGTGAGCGCGCTGTCTGGGTAGACATGGATGTTCCGGCTTCGGAGGTCAGGTGACTTCTCTCGTAGGCGCTGAGGTTTGGGACACTGGTGACACGAGGAGGCGTCTCCTCCAAGGCCTTCTTCTGTGGGGCGCAGAGGTCAAGGGCTTCACCACAGTGCACAGACCATTGTCATGCAGATACGGTATTATGTAATTCAGAGCCAGCGCTACTCTTTCCCTCTGCTAAAGGACTGATTTGTTTGTGACTGCAGCTATTGTTCTTCCTTGCAGATATTAGGCACCCAATTATTTTTCCTGCCGCCCGCATATTTATATTAATTACAGGGTGGAAAAGGACATGTCACATTATGGTTTTTAAATGCAAGTTTTCCACAGCAAAACAAGTCCCCCCCCCCCATCTGCTATGAGATGAATGTAGATTTGTTGCATAATTTAAATGCTGGTAAATTAGTTTTCAGGGATATGCATAGTGTGTATTACATAATTTAATGGGTGTATATGAATATGATGTAACATAACACTAATTTGGGTTTATTGCCATCCCCTCATTGTGTGTGTGTGTATGAGAGAGAAAGGTACTGTAAGAAACCTTCAACGTGGGAGTCAGACTGCCGACGTGGGTTTTGGTGTCATAATGTTTCAGAGTTCCATCACCCACAGGAGGATGCTGGGACAGCTGATGACGCTCTTCCTGACAAAAGAAAACACACCAACAACCTCAGCACATTTTCAGTCCTGTGCTGGTCATCACATGGGACAAAAGTATCTTAACACTGACTGGGTAAAAACTCAACGGTAAACCATTACTGTACGCTCTCACAGAATCTCGCTGGTACTGTTACATTTACAAAAGCAAGTAAAAACAATAGAGGGGGGGGGGTTTCCCCCCTATTTTAAGTATTAATTTTTAGAGTTTTAAAAATGTTTTTAGATTGTTTAGAGGTATTTATAAGTAGGTCGTTTGACATTGTTACTAGGCAACCGACATAACGGCGAGATTTCAACGTCATTTCCGGCCGCCAGGCTTTACCGTTTAGTCCTCACCCACTGACTGAGCAGCTTCTACTGGGCTCTACTGATGGCAGGCAGGCAGGGCTACAGCATGGGAACAGTGTGAGGGCAGATGAGTCTGTCTCACCACTAGTCTCTTGATGAGCTGATCTCTCTCAGTCAGTTTGTCCTGAAGCTTTGAGATGGTGTGCAGATCTTCCATGCGTGGCTCTCGCCTTCTGTTCCTCTCCTCACGCTCTCTCAGCCTAAACACAAACACACACACCCACGCAAAATCATGTTGACTTATACTGTATTCAAAAAGACCAATCATAAAAGTATCCAAATTGACGAAATGCACTGGATTTCTGTTTAGGAGTAAGTGGGTCTCCAGTCTTTTAAATGTAAATATGTGTGTTGTGTATAGTGGTAGGGGGTGGGGCATGGGGCATTGGGGATGATAAATAATTAAAAAAAAAAAAGAAACACATATTACTCTGTTTCCAGGGCGATGATGCGCGCCTGCAGCCGTGTCTGGGCAGCGATGAGGGTCTGGATCTCCCTCCGGTGGTCCCTCTTCAAGCTGTCCATATCCTGCTTCTTAGTCTTCTCCCGCTCTTCCCTCGCCTCTTTGCCTCGCTCCTGCTCTTCCCAGGAGCTTCCCAAGGTCACACACACACACACACAATGAGATGCTTCAGTTTGGTGGATGTTTCTTTTTTTTCAAAGAGGCAGTCTGATAAGGCTTAATTATGATAGGCCCTACAATTAGTATTGGTACTACAGATGGAATATATCCCCCAGATAAGAGCCTCTTTCTTCCAAGGAAATTACATTCATAGCTGCGCAAAAAATGATGAGAAAACAGATTATTCATCCTCCAGTGAAGTGGAGTCCTATCTCCCCCCTTATCCCCCCCCCACCACCTCCTCTTCTCCCCCGTCCTTCTCAATATATTTCTCTTTCTGCATGAATCGGTCTGGTCCACCAATAGCCTTAAGTCAGTCCACTGTTTGTCTTTTTGCCCTTTGATTTCATGCTTTCCTACTAGCTCTTCCCCACATCTCCTCATCTCCCCATCAGCCGGCCACTCACATCTGCCCCTCTACCATCTGACCCTTCCATGACCTCTCACCTTGAGTACCTGCGCTCCTCAGCGCCGGAGGCATCCCGTCTCTCCCTCTCCCTCTCCCTCTCTCGCTCCCTGTCTCTCTCCCGCTCCTCCATGAGGGCGGCAAGACGCTCCTTCAGTTCCACCGTCTCCCGCCGCAGCTCCTGCACCTCGCTGCGACTCTCGTCCAGCTGCCGCTCGTACGACTGCTGCTGGTTCTGCTGCTTCAGGTCCTGATG